>JAHSPW020000017.1:1127500-1286740 GCA_019985065.2 Arctostaphylos glauca | reverse complement strand
AGAACTGGACGTTCGGTGAGTTCGGTATCGAAATTCGAGACCGTGCCCGAAAGATCGCAACTTTCGACGCGGGGGTCGTTTCGGTAAAAACACGACTTTACCACCCGGAGGATGTTTCGGATGAAACGCGTGCGATCTGTTTTGGAATTTCACGCAAAACTAGACGTTGAGTGAGTTCAGTATCGAATTTCGAGAACACGCCCGAAAGATCGCAAGCAACTTTCGACGCGGGACGAGTTTCGGTAAAAACACGACTTTCCTGCCCATTGGACATTCGGACCAATCGCGAATGATCTATTTTGGGTTGTCACGCAGAACCGGATGTTCGGTGAGTTCGGTATCGAAATTCGAGAACGTGCCCGAAAGATCACAACTTTCGACGCGGGGGCGTTTCGGTAAAAATACGACTTTTCCACCCGGAGGAGGCTTCGAACGAAACGCGTGTGACCTATTTTGGAATTTCACGTAGAACTAGACGTTCAGTGGGTTCGGTATCGAATTTTGAAACGTTATTTAGAGATTTCGGCCTACCAACGAATACTCGTATGAGGAATCCGAGCACGCCATGATGATCATCGTATTTTTCTAAGTTCCTTGGTCCATTTTCATATGTTTCGAAAAATCAGTACCGGAACAGTTTCTCGGGATCGTGCAGTGTTTTGCGCTCGCGCGCGCGACCAAGCCCTTGACCTGTATAAATCCATCATGGTCAAATCAAATCTCCTTTTTCCTTAAATTAAGGGGTGTGTTCCCTAATTTAATAATTAACCTAGCCTAATCTATATTTATTAATTTATTTTATTTTACTCCAATTAATGCATATATATGTTTGGTATTATAGAAGGAAAGGGGGGAATTGGATTTGGGGACCTCTCTCTCACGGCAGAAACCCCCCCTCTCTAACTCTCACACACACACCTCCTCTCAAAACCTTCTTCTACCTCCACTTCTTAAGTTGAATGTTTATACATCACCGCTTTTTACCGCTACACCACCACCTCTACATCACCACGTGCACTAAGACACGCCGGAGTTCCTCCTAGATCACCGTATTCGTAGCCCGAGCCACCGTTTTCGTCCACCAAGCTTTCCGACAAGGAGGAGGTAAAACACTCTTGTTAAATGCATACTTTTTCTTATATTCAAGGCTTTAGATCTTAATGTTTTATATGGTTTAATTTAGATTTTGTTGTTAGAACTTGTAGTTGGACACATAGTCTTCGAAATAGATGGATTGGATCGACCGTCGGGCCATTGGAACCCATAGAAATCGCGTTACGAAAGTCACCCGTAAACTTGAGTAAACTGACTTTTTCCCAGATTTTTCACTGATTTTTAGCCAACTTCGGAGACTTAGATCTTGATGTTTGGTTGCTCGAATTACGTTTTATAAAAGACAAAAGTTTGGCACGAATATTTTATCTTGAACATAGATGGAATGGATTTACTCTATGACATCTTGAACGTGTTAAAATCATGCTACGAAAATGACCCGCGGCCTTATGGAACACTGACTTTCCCAGATTTCCCAGATTTTCCCAGATTTTTTGTCAACTTCGGGCCCTTGAATCTTGATGTTCGGACGGTCAAAATCAGTTTCTTAAAACACGAAAGTTGTAAACAAATATTGAATCTTGTACCTAGATGGATTGGATCGTCCTCGAGACCTACGTAGCTCACAGAAAACGATCCCAAAGTCAGCCCGAAAAATAGCCCATTTCTGGGAGTTTTCTCTCCCTAGAAACCCCACTCACGCACCCACTTAAATCGCCACACCCGTTAGCCGAATCATGAAATTGACCTTACAAGTCTCGGTCCCGGGTTTTGGAGACCGGAGAGTATAATTACCAAAACGCCACTCTTACTTACTTTTTGGCCTACCGACACTAAAATCACCACACGACCGGACCGACTATGAAATTAGGCTTTGAATACGAATAAGGACTGAAAATAATGTGGGTCCGACCACGGTTACATTTTTGGACGGCCAATGGTAAAATTACGAAAATACCCTTTTATGGTCTAAGTAACCGGCGATCAAACCGATCGAACGTAAGTCATCCTAGCCTTAGAATATACAAACGAGACTAAGGATTAAGTAATAAAATTGACACATATCCCGAGAAAGCCCTCGAGGCCAGTTGTTAAAATTAGATAAAATGACCACTTTGCCCTAGAACCCGAATTACATTTTTGTACCCTTACGAATCGAGGAGTTCGAGCGGTTACGCGACTTGAGTCACTAAATTAGTATGTATTTTATTGGCAATAAGTGCTTTTTATTTATTATGATAGATCCGGGAGTTGAGGTTATCGGGTCGAATTGATATAAAGAAAGTGCGGACTACTTTCAGGTAAGTCTTGCGTATGACTTGCTTACTTTCATAGTAGAACTGAATATTTCTCTTACCTTGACGCATATACATTTATGCCACTGAACGGATAGTAGACTAAGCATGTCACATTAAGATTTTAAAAAGAATCATGACATCATGAAAACATGAAAATACTATGACATGAGATCAATACGGCGCCCCGGCCGCTAGGGGGCAGATGAAGATTCTAGCGATGAGGTGAAGTAATAAGGGTGGGGATTATTAGCCAGGTAATCCAACGAGTGATATCACGTCGGCTTATATTTGGGGTCGCTCCCTAATTTACTGGTGGACCGTAGATCGTATAACGTTACCATACATGGTTACAGCGTAAGCCTAAAAGCTGAATTCATACGTCACATAACATGATCATTAATAAGTGTCATGGTTACAGCGCAAGCCTAAAAGCTAGATTCGTATATCATATAATGTTGGCATTTAATTATAATGAATTTCAAGAATACGAGTTATCTTAATACAGAAAGTTAGTAGACTTGTCATATCTAGACTCACACAAGCCTAGTGCTAATGAAGTTGTTGATGCAACAGGTCTTAATTAATGATGCTGATCATGCTTGAATTCTGCAAAGTTGTATTAGGATTGGAGTATCTCTTGTAATTTCTAGACTTAGCATGTTTAGATGTAGTTTGACCTTGATTGTAATGTATTTGGTTGACCGGGTGGGAAATTTGGACCATAGTCATGGTTTGTAAGCCCATAAGGGTTATATTGTTGCACTTCATTTTATGCACTGAACTCTGGAGTCAATTTTATTTTTTGCACTCTGATATCAGTTATGTTGATAGAAAATCCCTAAACTAGTATATTTTTAAAGGGCCTTACGAGTTTCACTCGTGGCCGGTCACGTGCCTTAACCTTTACGGGATGGGTCGTGACAACAGTGGTATCAGAGCCTAAGTTTTTGGATTTTCTTTAAATAAAACCCAGAGTTATAAATTTGATCACACGATAGTCGCACATGACTTGTATAATTATGTGATGACGTGCTTACTACCTATGTAACGCTATACTTTAATAACGATACGTTTGTAGTCAGTACTAGCAAGACTATATCTTGGGTACTATAGGCATAGACATTAGTGTCAACGACAACGAGGATAGAAGATATACTAGCGACGATTCGTATGGGAGACATAGAGTAGGGCCACACTAGGTGACATCCTTGGATGCGGACACATACTACAAGACGTGACATACCAAGCGAGATTGACGGAAAAGAATGAGAGCAAATACGATACTAATCGAGGGATACGACAACTAGGATGATAGCGTACGGGCGATTGGACCAAGAGGAATGGAAACAAGAATAACAAAAAAGAAACAGAGGCAAGGCTAAGCACTCGCACTCGGAGATTTGAGGAACAACGAGAGCGGAACTTTTAAGAGTTGAAAAAGCAGTTGATCACGATACCCTAGATAGAAATTTGACTACGGCCAATATACCTGTGGTACGCGACTACCCGGATGTATTTCCTGACGAGTTGCCAAATCGAGGGATCTACCTTTTTCAGAGAGTGTACTCGAACCCAACCAAGCTCTAAGACACCTTACCGCATGACTCCAACAGAACTAGAAGAGTTGAATTACAATTGCTGGAATTGCTTGATAAGGGATTTATCCGACCAAGATCAACGTCATGGGGAGCATCGGTGTTATTTGTGAAGAAGAATGATGGAATGACGAGATTGTGCATCGATTATCAAGAGTTGACCAAGGGCACCATCAAGAACACGTAGCCCTACCACGTATTGATGACTTATTTGACCAACTGCAAGGAGCACACGTGTTTTCTAAAATTGGTTTACGTTCAGGAACATCAACTCAAGGAGAAGCCAGAATATGTTGGGAAGATAGCTTTCTGTACATGATACAGACACTACGAGTTCTTAGTGATACCCTTCGGGTGACGAATGAACTAGCAGCTTTTATGGAGTTGATGAATCGAGTTTTCATGGCGTACCTAGACCGCTTCGTTCATATTTATTGATGACAATTTGATCTACTCAAGACGCGAGGAGCCGAACGAGAGGCATCTAAAGATAGTATTAGATACGTTGCGGAAGAACGAGTGATATGCTAAGTTCAAGAAACGTGAGTTTTGGTTAAACAACGTAGCCCTTCAACCATGTTATCAACGATGGGAGAATTGCGGTTGACGACCATAAGAATGAAGTGATAGGCAGAAACAAATGTCGACATCAGATGTTCGTAGTTTTCCAGGAATTGCAAAATACCATCGGAGATTGTCCAAGTTTTTCAAAGACGGTAGTACCATTGACGGAGCTAAACCGCAAGAAGGAACCTTTCTTTACATGAGGAACGAGAATAAAGTTTATAAGATTTGAAGAAGTTGATCATGGCACCGATACTCATGTTAGCCGAGGGTGCAAGGAAAATTGCCATCTACAGTCACGTATCACACCGAGAATTGAAATGCGCTTTGATACAGCACGGAAAGATTATCGCCTACGCCTCACAACAGTTGAAACCATACTATAAGAACCCTACACACGATCTGAAACTTGCAGCAGTTATTCTTTTTGGAAATTTGGCACCACTACTTATATGTAGTTACGTGCAAGGTCTACACCGATCAGAAGAGTTGAAGTATATCTACACACCGAAAGAGCTGAACTTCAGACAAAGAGGGTGGCTAGAACTGATGAAGGACTACGACATCAATATCACCCAAGAGATACTGACGTAGTAGCGGGCGTGTTGAGCCAGATGGTGGTCGGCTCATTGAACAATCTATTTACTCAACAACAACAATTAATCAAAGAGATGGAGGAATTGGAGCTGGAGATAGTAGCTCGTGACGAAGGAGGCTTTTGCGCGGCAATCATTATAGAACCGAATATCAGAGGAGAGATCAAACTAAAGCATATGGAGGATCGCGAGTTAAAGACGATGTACGATTAGCTGTAAGTGTACACAACCGGTGATTGGTAATGAAATTATTTTGAGCGGCGTTATTACTTAACATAGTACGAATGAAGATATTGACTAACATGTCACCCACAATCTAGATAAGCTATCACCCACTCCTCCATTGTTTAAAATCCCCTTCTTAACTTCTTTGCCAGCCTTTCGTAGAAGATATATTGCATCGATTGTTGAGCTGTCACATTTGTCAGACTGCTAAAACCTTATGTCAAATTTTTGTGATTCCATGATGTAACCTCCCGACTCCTTGCGAGTCAAGTCTAACCTAAAGTCTTACAAGATTGTCATCCTAATCCCGAAATTTCTCATAAGGATCGTTTATATTGCTCATAAGTGGTATTTCTCCTCTTACTTTGAATGGCATTCTATGCCATTTATTTCAAATCAATCACTTTCGGGCTTCGTTTATTTTGAACGGTATCATATGCCACTTATTTTAGATCAGCCACTTTCATTCTTAACGGAGTTTGTTTTGGGACCATTGAATCAAATTGATTTTGTTGAAATCACTGATTGGTAGTCTGTATGACTTCGCAGCCCATGTGTATTGCCATGTGTTGCACTCCAATTACCAACTTCGTTACGGTTATCGAGTTATCAAAATTGTTGCAAATACTCCTTTGGCAAATCATTTATATCTTTGCAAATGCTCATTTGGCCTTGTTACAAAACCTTTTTGCGATTGTTATAATCCTCCTCATTCGGGCTTACATTGGATATGTCTTGTCATTGTCAACTACTTTATCTTCGATCAGTAACCCAAATTAGTATTTTCATTGACCAAAGGGGACCGAACTTGTTGTAATCAGGGTTGATTCTCATAAACTTTGGAGCTAATTTGACATCTATCGATTATTAATATTCCCAATTGGCACTTATTGGAAGAATGTGTTTCGATGATACTTCGGACTGTTGCTACCCTCTCTTTGTAATCGTTATACTATGTCCATCTATGTTGATTGACTCTGGTCAGATCACCAATTATTTTGTTGCTCATACTGGCCGAGATCAAGTTTGGGGACCAAACTTCCTAAGGTGGGGAGGATGTAATACCCCGACCTGATTTAATTATTTAAATTTAAAAATAGAGCGGATAATTACAATTATCGCATAATTTAATTGATTTTATTTTATGTTATTGATTTTATCTTATTTCGGAACCAATGCTCATTAAAACGTTAAATTTTAAGACGTTTAGAGATGTCGGCCTACCAACGAATACTCATATGAGGAATCCGAGCACGCCATGATGATCCTCGTATTTTTCTAAGTTCCTCGGTCCATTTTCATATTTTTCGAAAAATCAGTACCGGAACAGTTTCTCGGGATCGTGCAGTGTTTTGCCCTAGATGGATCAACCAAAATCAGTTTCTTAAAACACGAAAGTTGTAGACAAAAATCAAATCTTGTACCTAGATGGATTGGATCGTCCTCGAGACCTACGTAGCTCACAGAAAACGATCCCAAAGTCAGCCCGAAAAATAGCCCATTTCTGGGAGTTTTCTCTCCCTAGAAACCCCACTCACGCACCCACTTAAATCGCCACACCCGTTAGCCGAATCACGAAATTGACCTTACCATGATGAAATTGGGGTTAAATAATGTACGGGACAAGTCTCGGTCCCGGGTTTCGGAGACCGGAGAGTATAATTACCAAAACGCCACTCTTACTTACTTTTTGGCCTACCGACACTAAAATCACCACACGAATGGACCGACTATGAAATTAGGCTTTGAATACGAATAAGGACTGAAAATAATGTGGGTCCGACCACAGTTACATTTTTGGACGGCCAATGACAAAATTACGAAAGTACCCTTTTACGGTCTAAGTAATCGGTGATCAAACCGATCGAACGTAAGTCATCCGAGCCTTAGAATATACAAACAAGACTAAGGATTAAGTAATAAAATTGACACGAGTCCCCAGAAAGCCCTCGAGGCCACTTGTTAAAATTAGATAAAAGGACCACTTTGCCCTAGAACCCGAATTACATTTTTGTACCCTTACGAATCGAGGAGTTCGAGCGGTTACGCGACTTGAGTCACTAAGTTAGTATGTATTTTATTGGCAATAAGTGCTTTTTATTTATTATGATAGATCCGGGAGTTGAGGTTATCGGGTCGAATTGATATAAAGAAAGTGCGGACTACTTTCAGGTGAGTCTTGCGTATGACTTGCTTACTTTCATAGTAGAACTGAATATTTCTCTTAGCTTGACGCATATACATTTATGCCACTGAACAGATAGTAGACTAAGCATGTCACATTAAGATTTTAAAAAGAATCATGACATCATGAAAACATGAAAATACTATGACATGAGATCAATACGGCCCCCCGGCCGCTAGGGGGCAGATGAAGATTCTAGCGATGAGGTGAAGTAATAAGAGTGGGGATTATTAGCCAGGTAATCCAACGGGTGATACCACGCCGGCTTATATTTGGGGTCGTTCCCTAATTTACTGGTGGGCCGTAGATCGTATAACGTTACCATACATGGTTACAGCCTAGGCCTAAAAGCTAAATTCATACGTCACATAACATGATCATTGATAAGTGTGCATGGTTACAGCGCAAGCCTAAAAGCTAGATTCGTATATCATATAATGTTGGCATTTAATTATAATGAATTTCAAGAATACGAGTTATCTTAATACAGAAAGTTAGTAGACTTGTCATATCTAGACTCACACTAGCCTAGTGCTAATGAAGTTGTTGATGCAACAGGTCTTAATTAATGATGCTGATCATGCTTGAATTCTGCAAAGTTGTATTAGGATTGGAGTATCTCTTGTAATTTCTAGACTTAGCATGTTTAGATGTAGTTTGACCTTGATTGTAATGTATTTGGTTGACCGGTTGGAAATTTGGACCGTAGTCATGGTTTGTAAGCCCATAAGGGTTATATTGTTGCACTTCATTTTATGCACTGAACTCTGGAGTCAATTTTATTTTTCGCACTCTGATATCAGTTATGTTGATAGAAAATCCCTAAACTAGTATATTTTTAAAGGGCCTTACGAGTTTCACTCGTGGTCGGTCACGTGCCTTAACCTTTACGGGATGGGTCGTGACATCTAACCAGGCCCACAGTTCATATAAAAGCGATAATCTATTGGGTTTGAGTCGGCCCACATCTTAACATGACGCTTGAATGAGTGATGAGCATACATATTTACATATCTTATAGCTCATTACATTAGTTTTGGACTCAGGTGCGTGATTAATTTCATGTTTTAGATACATATTGCACGTAAGGTGTAGGAAAATTGTATTAAAAGAACATTTTGGAAAGTCTTTGTGACTCCTGGAGGTTCTATGAAGTCTATTAAAATTATATGCAAACAAGTAAGTGAACCAAGGCTCGGGGTCAAAGCGCAAGGAAGGCCTACGAATGTTAGAAGGATGCTATAAAAAATACTTAAAATGACAAAGTTCATCAAGGTGAGATCCCAATTCATCTGAATGTAGTGCTATAATGAGGTTGCCAGAAAAGGAAACCATAGGAATCACCTATTAAATCCATCTAGATGTCCTATCCAAAGGTCTCATTTATCCGGATGTGAGACAAGTTCATCCGGATGGCGTACTTTGAAGGAAATGATAGGGTAAGGCAGAGAACAAGTTCATCTGGATGTGAAACCAGACCATGCAGATGCAAATCCATTGAAGATCCAAGCAGAATATCTAGAGAGTGACTTCATCCAGATGACACTTCAACTCATCCGGAGATGACCATTTTGAAAAGAAGAGCATCTTGAAGACCATCCAGATTGGAAAGAGTTTACTAGTAAGTTCATCCAGATGTGTTGTTTAGGAGGACCAATTTATAAGACCAGAGGACACCTTCATCCGGATGAGGCATCATTTCATTCATTTGACCTGAAGCTTTTAAAAGAAGATTTTTGAAGACATAACCAACATTCATATAGATGAGGCACCAATTCATCTGAATGTTCTGGGCCGAAATCAACCACTATTCTTGACATTTTAGGCCGTCTTTTTGCACATTTTTAGTCAATTTATGGACTACTTTTCAAGGGGAATACCTAGACCAATGTGAGGTTCAATCAACAAAGTTGTATGGTGTCATGAAGCTGCCCTTCCAACATTTTGGAGGCTTCAAATTCAATTTTTGAAATGTCAGATCTTTTTCGAAATCTAAAAATCAATATTGCGCGTCTTTCTAGAACCGTTTCCTGTGTACGAAAGTTGCTTTTCAGGGATTATTTCAATTTTTCAAATTCAATTTTCGAAACATCCAATCTCGTTCGAAATATCAAAATTGACGATGAGCGTTTTTCCAAAACATTTTTCGTGTCCGAAAGTCGTGATTTCAGAGATTATTTCGACTTTTGGAATTTAATTTTCGAAACAGTCGATCTCCTTCGAAATCTTAAAATTGTGCTATGCGTTTTTTTCAAAATATTTCTTCTCGTTCGAAAGTCGTGCTTTCGGGTGTTATTTTGATTTTTGAAATTCAGTTGCTGAAACACCCTATCTCACTAATATCAATGTTGCTAGTTCTTCCTAAAACATTTGTCGAGTCCGATAGTCGCACTTTTGGTGATTATATCGGGTTTTGAAATTCAATTTTTGAAATGTTCGATATCGTTCAATATAACAAAATTGATGCTGCGAGTTTTTTCTGAAACGTTTCCCGAGTATGGAAGTCGTGTTTTTTAGTATTATTTCAATTTTTAAAATTCAATTTAGGAAACACCGGATCTCGTTCGAAATGTCGAAATCAATGATGTGCATTTTTTCCAAAATATTTCTCAAGTCCAAAAGTCATCTTTTTGTAGATTATTTCGAGTTTAAAAATTTAATTTTCGACATGTCCGATCTCATCTAAAATCTCAAAGTCGATATTTGCGTTTTCCCAAAATATTTTTGGTATCCGAAAGTCGCATTTCTTGAGATTATTTCGATCTCCTTTGAAATCTCGAAATCGTGCTACGCGTCTTTCCAAAAACGTTTCTCACATTCAAAAATCACATTTTTCGGGTAATATTTTGATTTTTGAAACTAAATTTTTGAAATGTCCTATCTCTTTTGAAATCTCAAAATTATTGTTATGGTTTTTTTTGAAAACATTACTTGAGTATAAAAGTCATGTATTCGAGAATTATTTCAATTTTTGAAATGGCTAATCTCATTCGGAATTTCGAAATCGATGTTGCACATTTTTTTATGAAACATTTATCAAGTCTGAAAGTCATTTTTTCGGGCATGATTTTGAGTTGTGAAATTCCAAACTTCTAATCTCGTTCGAAATCTAAAATCAATGTTGTGCATTTTTCCAAAATATTCATCTCGTTCGTAATCTTGAAATCAATGATGTGTGTTTTTCTGGAAATATTTTTCGAGTCTAAAAGTCGTATTTTCAGGGATTATTTCGAGTTTTTTGAAATTCAATTTTTGAAATGTACGATCTTGTTCGAAATCTTGAAATCGATGTTGGGCATTTTTTTTGAAGTATTACCCAAGTCCGAAAGTCAATTTTTGAAACAACTGATCTCCTTTGAAATCTCGAAATTGATGTTGTGCATTTTTTCGAAAAAAATTTCTCTAGTCCGAAAGTCACACTTTGCGGAATTATTTCTAGTGTTGAAATACAATTTTTGAAACATCCGATCTCTTCTGAAAACTCAAAATCGATGCAGCACATTTTCCCAAAAATGTTTTTCGAGTACAAAATTGGCATTTTCGGGGATTATTTCGATTTTGCAAATTCAATTTTTCGGAACGTCCAATCTTGTTCGAAATATCAAAATCGATGGTACGCATTTTTTTGAAACATTTCTCGAGTCCAAAAGTCGTGTTTTCAAGGATTTTTTGAAATTTAACTTTTGCAACGCCCAATCTTGTTCGAAATCTCAAAATCGATGATGCGCATTTTCCCAAAAATATTTTCCATTTCTAAAAGTCGTATTTTCAGGGATTACTTCGAGTTTTGAAATTCAATTTCCAAAACGATCGATTTCCTTTCAAATCTTGAAATCGTGACGCGTGTTTTTCCCAATACGTTTCTCGCATTCGAAAGTTGTGATTTCAGGTATTATTCTATTTTTAAAATTTAATGTTCAAAACGTCCGGTCTCCTTCAAAATCTCGAAATTGGTGTCGCGCTTTTTTATGAAACGTTTCCCGAGTACGAAAGTCATGTGTTTGGGGATTATTTGGATTTGTGAAATTTAATTTTTGAAACATCTGATCCCGTTCGAAATATCAAAATCAATGTTGTGCATTTTCCTAAAATATTTGCACCAGTCTGAAAGTTCTACTTTCGAGGATGATTTCGAGTTTTGAAATTCAATTTTCAAAACATCCGATCTCGTTCGAAATCTCAAAATCGATGTTTCGCATTTTTTCGAAGTCTAAAAGTTGCTTTTTCGGGAATGATTTTGAGTTTTGAAATTCAATTTTTGAAACGTCTAATCTTGTTCCAAATATAGAAATCGATGATGCGTGTTTTCCCAAAATATTTTCCCAGTTCGATTGCACTGTGTACATCCTGAAAAAATACGTGGAATCGACCCAAGAAGCGTCCAAAACGGATGACCGAGCGCAAAGTTATGGTCATTTGAAGTTTTCACATTTCATTCATTCAGCTGACCTGAAGCTTTTAAAAAAAGATTTTTGAAGACATAACCAACATTCATTTAGATGAGGCACCAATTCATCCGAATATTCTGGGCCGAAATCAACCACTATTCTTGACTTTTTAAGCCATCTTTTTGCACATTTTTAGTCAATTTATGGACCACTTTTCAAGGGGAATACCTAGACCAATGTGAGGGTCAATCAAACAAGGTTGTATGGTGTCATGAATCTGCCCTTCCAACATTTTGGAGGCTTCAAATTCAATTTTTGAACCGTCTGATATTTTTCGAAATCTAAAAATCATTGTTGCGCGTCTTTCCGGAACCGTTTCCTGTGTACGAAAGTTGCATTTTTAGGGATTATTTCAATTTTTCAAATTCAATTTCCGAAACATCCAATCTCGTTCGACATATCAAAATCGATGATGAGCGTTTTTCCAAAACATTTTTCGTGTCCGAAAGTCGTGATTTCAGATATTATTTCAACTTTTGAAATTTAATTTTCAAAACGGTTGATCTCCTTCGAAATCTTAAAATTGTGCTATGCGTTTTTTTCAAAATATTTCTTCGCGTTCGAAAGTTGTGCTTTCGGGTGTTGTTTTGATTTTTGAAATTCAATTGCTGAAACACCCTATCTCACTCAAAATTTCAATATCGATGTTGCTCATTCTTCCTAAAACATTTGTCGAGTTTGATAGTCGCACTTTTGGTGATTATATCGGGTTTTGAAATGTTCGATCTCGTTCAATATATCAAAATTGATGCTACGAGTTTTTTCTGAAACGTTTCCGGAGTATGGAAGTCGTGTTTTTGAGTATTATTTCAATTTTTAAAATTCAATTTAGGAAACACCAGATCTCGTTCGAAATGTCGAAATCAATGATGCGCATTTTTTCCAAAATATTTCTCAAGTCCAAAAGTCATCTTTTTGTAGATTATTTCGAGTTTAAAAATTTAATTTGCGACACGTCTGATCTCATCTGAAATCTCAAAGTCGATAATTTGCGTTTTCCCAAAATATTTTTGGTATCCGAAAGTCGCGTTTTTGGAGATTATTTCGATCTCCTTTGAAATCTCGAAATCTAGTATTGGGCCACCACGCCAAAGGCCGATCCTTAAGATATCTATTTCTGAGAATTTCGATCCAGAGATTTTGTTCCCCATTAAGTAATTTCCAACACAGTTTAGCTAAAAGGGCAAGATTATGATAGTGTGCTCTTTTATTTGGAAAAGTATAATGAAATCGTTGCCTATTGTGCTTAAAGGAATGAAATGGACCGTAAGTAATGGAGCATCCATTGATATTTGGATGGATTGGTGGGTTGGGGATCGCCCCCTTGCCGATGTATTCCCTGGGCCTCACACTCTTTGTAGGATGCGTGTGTCTGATCTTATTGTTAATGGTTATTGGGATCTGCAATCGCTGGATTCTATCATTGATGATGTTACTAGGGACCTTATTCGCCGAATCCGGCTTCCTCAATATGCACAAATGGCTGATTACCCTTCTTGGAATCCTTCTGGTAATGGTAACTTTTCTACTGCTCAAGTTTTTAATTTCATCAATTCTGATACTGTTACAGGTGCGGACTGGAAATGGATTTGGAAACTGAAAATTCCGGCTAAATTGATGTACTTTATTTGGCTTACTCTCCATAATAAATTACCCACTAATTGGCTAAGAGCTTTGAGGGGAATTATACCACTAGACTTCTGTCCCAGGTGTGATAATTCCCCGGAAGATCTTAATCACCTTTTCCGTGAATGTAGGCATGCCTTGGGTTTGTGGAACCAACTAAATTTTCAGACATTTATTAAGTGATTAGTGGAATTGTACGGTAGAAGTTTGGATAGCTCGTATGTTAAAGTCTCATAGAAATGTTGTGATCCATTCGAAACTTTTGCCATGGTCCACTACTTTTGCTATATGTCTTTGGCAAATTTGGAAAGACGGAAATAGAATGAGTTTTGATAACATTGATATACCTCTACACGTTAGTATTAATGGAATCATTAACTACTCTCTAGAAGTGGACAAGGCATTCAAGTCATTGACATATGATGGGTTTAGAAAATCAAGGTGTGTTAATTGGAATCCCCCTGTTTCAGGAATCTTGAAGTTGCATTCAGATGGGTGTTGGTACAGCATCAACAGGACTGCTGGTTATGGAGGACTATTTCGGGATGAGCAAGGGACTTGGGTGATGGGCTACCATGGGAAACTCTTATGCACTACATGCCTAGAAGCAGAGGTGTGGGGAATTTATAAAGGACTAGCTATCATTCTTGAAAAGGGATGGAAGAATGTGATGATAGAATCGGACTCTCTGGTTGCTGTTAATCTGATCAACGGAGAGAACACTACTAGCTGCAACTTGGACACCATCATTCAAGACGCCAAAATTTTGCTGAAAGGAACCCAATCTACTTTAGCTCATGTGTTCCGTGAGGCAAATGAGTGTGCGGATCATCTGGCTCGGCTTGGTGCTGAGAGTGAAGAAGAATTCAAATCTATTAACAATTGCCCTATTTCCATTCGGGAATTTCTGTTAAGGGATAGCCTAAAGCTTATGCAGTGGGTTGATTAATTTGTTGTGTATTATGGCCAGTTGGCTTACTCTTGTACCTTTGTTTTAGTTTAATCTGATTTCCGAAGTACCAAAAAAAAAAAGAAATCTCGAAATCGTGCTACGCGTCTTTCCAGAAACGTTTCTCACATTCAAAAATCGCATTTTTCAGGTAATATTTTGATTTTTGAAATTAAATTTTTGAAATGTCCTATCTCTTTTGAAATCTCGAAATTGTTGTTATGGTTTTTTTTGAAAACATTACTCGAGTATAAAAGTCATGTATTCGAGAATTATTTCAATTTTTGAAATGGCTAATCTCATTCAGAATTTCGAAATCCATGTTGCACATTTTTTTATGAAACATTTGTCAAGTCTGAAAGTCGTTTTTTCGGGCATGATTTTGAGTTGTGAAATTCCAAACTTCTAATCTCGTTCGAAATCTCAAATCAATGTTGAGCATTTTTCCGAAATATTCATCTCGCTCGGAATCTTGAAATCAATGATGTGTGTTTTTCTGGAAATATTTTTCGAGTCTAAAAGTCATATTTTCAGGGATTATTTCAAGTTTTTTGAAATGTACGATCTCGTTCGAAATCTTGAAATCGATGTTGGGCATTTTTTTTGAAGCATTACCTGAGTTCGAAAGTCAATTTTTGGAACAACTGATCTCCTTCGAAATCTCAAAATTGATGTTGTGCATTTTTTCGAAAAAAATTTCTCTAATCCGAAAGTCACACTTTGGGGAATTATTTCTAGTGTTGAAATTCAAATTTTGAAACATCCGATCTCTTCCGAAATCTCAAAATCGATGCAGCGCATTTTCCCAAAAATGTTTTTCGAGTACAAAATTGGCATTTTCGTGGATTATTTCGATTTTAAAAATTCAATTTTCGGAATGTCCAATCTTGTTCGAAATATCAAAATCGATGGTACGCATTTTTTTGAAACATTTCTCGAGTCCAAAAGTCGTGTTTTCAAGGATTTTTTGAAATTTAACTTTTGAAACGCCTGATCTTGTTCGAAATCTCAAAATCGATGATGCGCATTTTCCCAAAAATATTTTCCATTTCTAAAAGTCATATTTTCAGGGATTACTTCGAGTTTTGAAATTCAATTTTCAAAACGATCAATTTCCTTTCAAATCTCGAAATCGTGATGTGTGTTTTTCCCAATACGTTTCTCGCGTTCGAAAGTTGTGATTTCAGGTATTATTTGATTTTTAAAATTTAATGTTCAAAACGTCCGGTCTCTTTCAAAATCTCGAAATTGGTGTCGCGCTTTTTTATGAAACGTTTCCCGAGTACGAAAGTCATGTGTTCGGGGATTATTTGGATTTGTGAAATTTAATTTTTGGAAGATCTGATCCCGTTCGAAATATCAAAATCAATGTTGCGCGTTTTCCTAAAATATTTGCCCAGTCTGAAAGTTCTACTTTCGAGGATGATTTCGAGTTTTGAAATTCAATTTTCAAAACATCCGATCTCGTTCGAAATCTCAAAATCGATGTTTCACATTTTTTCAAAGTCTAAAAGTTGCTTTTTCGGGAATGATTTTGAGTTTTGAAATTCAATTTTTGAAATGTCTAATCTTGTTCCAAATATAGAAATCAATGATGCGTGTTTTCCCAAAATATTTTCCCAGTCCGAAAGTGACATTTTTAGGGATTTTTTCGAGTTTTGAAATTTATTTTTCAATACATCCAATCTCGTTCGAAATCTCAAAATTGATAATGGGCGCTTTCCTGAAACATTTTCTGAGTCCGAAAGTGGCATTTTTTGAGAATATTTTGATTTGAAATTAAATTTTTGAGACGTACAATCTCGTTCAAAATCTCGAAGTCGATGTTAGGTATTTTTTGAGAAACAGTACCTGGGTTTGTAAGCCAATTTTTGAAACGTCTAATCTTCTTTGAAATCTCAAATCGATGTTGTGTGTTTTTTAGAAAATATTTCTCGAGTCTGAAAGTCACATGTTCAGGGATGTGATGAATGCATATTATTGTGTATCTCGCGGCTCAACACGCCCGTTTTTACCCACGTGCAAGCACTATTCTACGATTATAATACCCCAACCCATTTTAATTATTTGAATTTAAAGATAGCGCGAATAATTACTGACGGGGGTAAAATGTAATTGAGAAAATACCTTTTACTCCCCAGGTTTATTCCAGAGTTCGGCCGAGACCGAATAACATATCCAGAGGCACGTGCCGATCACGTGTGATGATGGCCGACACGAGAAGTGCCGATCATACCCATATTTGGGTAACAGAATCAAGTATGGAGGATGCCGACCTGAGAAAGGCGGATGCAAGACTTGCCGAACTGATAAAAGTCGGTCAGGATTACGGGCAGCCCGAGAAAGCGACTGATAATCGTATTTCCGAAAAGGAAACAGAATCCCGAATAAGGTGGGATTCTGTCGGGATCTTGTCGGATTCAGTTACAGACGTGACTTCCACGCCCCATCAGAGGACACTCCGCCAGTGTGGAGCCCTAAGAGAATTAGGGCAGAAGGGAAGGCCCAAAGAGAATTGGGGCCCAAAAAAGTCCAGATTGAGTTAGGGCACCAGGGAAATCTATATATACACCCTCAGATGACGAATTTGAGGTACGCCTAAATACCCAAGGGATTTCATTCGCTGATAGAGAATATCAGCTTACAGTTAACGTTTCCCTGTGAGATTGTGCCTGACTTAATCATCAGAGTGTTCTCCTGCCACAGCGGCAGAGGACTCTTTGACAGATTATTCTTTTGCAGATCACAGGTGCACATATTGAGAGAAGCATCATTTCGGCTGGATAGTGAATCCCTAGCTTTCCGTCCTGATTTCTTAAATCAACCCCCTTACAATTGGCGCCGTCTGTGGGAAAGCTAAAGATTCATGGCTGAGATGTCTAGAAAAGATCAGGGGAAGGAACGTGATGTGAAAGGAAGATCAAAGTCCCCCCCTCCAGTTCCACACAAATCTAAGGGCCCCAGGAGGGAGATTCCGAGGGTCCCTCCACCAAAAATAGTAGGGGAGCAACCTGGAGAACAGGTGTTGCATCCCACCATCCCGCTATCTGCCAATACGTCGGGAGCTCCTGCGCTACCAACGCCGTTGCATCTGGAGCAACGTCCAGATCGTCCGCGAGAAGCGGAACGGTCAGGAAACAGGGACAGATCCCAGACTCAATCCAGGAATGAGGGAGGGAGAGAATCCCGAACTCATGAACGGTCTCGCCGAGACGAAGAACGTGTTAATGCTGATCGGACCCGAAGAAAGGACCAGGAATTAGAAGACATGAGGCGTTACATACGTCGCATCGAAAGAGAAAACCAAACCCTCCGCAAACATAGAGACTCAGTCCGCCAGTCTGTGTCTAGACTTGATGAGCGCTCCGAGACTGGGCCATCTCGACAGGATAGCCGACATGAAGCCAGCAAAAGGCCTCGAGGAGGAGAAAGGCAAATGGGGGCTTCATCACACCAGGGTGGACCGCATCAGGAGCGGCCGCTTCCCGACATGAGGGAATGGCTAAATCAGCGGGCAGAATCAGCCCCAGACGCCCAACAGAAGCTCCCATATCAGCCTCTGCCGCCATTGGTTCCACCGACCGACATGAGGGCTTGGCTGAATCAGCAGCTGGGACTCAACCGCCCAGAGGACGACGCAAACCACAAGGAACTGCAGCAGCTGGCAGTATCGCCACTGTCAGTTCAGATAGAGACGGAGGACTTACCCAGAAAGTTTGTCCCTCCGAAATTTACAATCTATAATGGACGAACGGATCCGATGACTCACATCAAAGGATTCGTGAACTCCATGATGATCTATGTGGGCCAAGACAGCCTCTACTGCAAGGTGCTTTCATTGAGTTTGGGGGAGATAGCCCTAAATTGGTTTCAGGCTCTGCCGCCGAGATCAATTACAAGCTGGAGGCAACTGGCGGATCAGTTCCTCAAGAGATTTGTGGCTAACCGAGCACAGAAAAAGTACGTGAACACGCTTCTGGCCTTGAGAAAACGACCAGAAGAGGATCTCAGACAGTACGCCAGCAAGTACTGGGCCACCTACAACGAGATCGGGGACTGCACAGAGGCTTACACCGTGGAATCCTTCAGGTTGGGACTATCATACTGAGATCGGCTCAGAGAGTCTCTCACTATTGACCCCCCAAGCACCATTGCCGACTTGATGAGTAGAGTCGAGAAGTATGCCAAGTTTGAAGATGAGATCCGCCGAGACAAAGATCGGCCAGCAGCAAAAGCGCACAGGAACGCGGTAATGGTACCTGAGGCCAAGAGGCCCCGAGTTGAGGTAGCCGAAGTGTCACAAACACCAACGGGGCGAAAACCTCCTGGGGCTCAGGCGTATAAAGCTATACGTACAGTTTTCAACACCCCGATCTACCGGATGATTTATCCCTTGAAGAACGAGCCTTTCTGGAAGTGGCCAGCTGGGTCGGGAGAGATGGTGAAGCGTGACCCGAGCATAGATTGGTGCAGCTATCACCGAAGAAACGGCCATATGACAGAAAGATGCAAGGCGCTTAAACAGTTCCTAGAGGAACTAGTTGAAGCCGGGCATCTCCGACGTTTTGTGGCCGAACAAAGGCAACAAGTGGTTCAGCCGGAGCCGATGGAAGCCGAATCCTCTGAGGAAGAGGTGATGGTAACTGGGACCGTGCACGTCATACACGCGGCAACCCCAGTTCTAGATGAGAAGGAGGTTCGGCTCCAACGCCGTCGAGACGGGCACGAACATCATATACAGCACCTCGGGCAGAAGAGGAAAGAGCCCGAGACACAGAAGGAAACAGTCATTTCCTTTTCGGAAAAGGATTTGGAAGGGGTAACACATCCCCATAACGACGCATTGGTAATCACGCTGCTCCTTGGCACCTTCAACACGGAGAGAATCCTGGTTGACCAGGGCAGCTCAACAGAGATCCTATACTATGATGCCTTCAAGAAACTCCAGCTGTACAAGGCAGATTTGAAGAAGGCCGACATACCGCTCATCGGTTTTAGTGCCGAAGCTGTCTGGCCCTTGGGATCCATTACTATCCCAGTTCGAGCAGGAAAGGTAACCTTGGATATGGATTTCCTGGTGGTAGACATACCATCCGCTTACAATGCCATCGTGGGGAGAACTTGGCTCCACAGGTTGGGGGCAATTCCTTCCACCTATCATCAAATGCTAAAATTCCCGGGGAAGAAGGGGATTGAATGTGTTCGGGGCAATCAGACAACGGCGAGAAGCTGCTATGTCACATCCATCAAGCACAAACCCAAGGCCGAACATGTGAAGTCAATCGAAGTCCCAGATCGGCCAACGATAGAGGATATCGGGCGCAATCTAGCCGATCGCGTTGTGGAAGAACTAAAGCAGGTACCGGCCCACGAGACAGATCTAGAGCGGTATTTTTTGATCGGGGCAGAGCTATCAGAACGGGATGAGGAGGCCCTGGTCGTGTTTCTCAAGGAGCATATAGATGTGTTTGCTTGGACACCACAGGAGATGCCTGGGGTGAGCCCGGACATCATATGCCATCATCTGAACGTGGATCCTGCCCACAAACCGGTGATGCAAAAAAGAAGAAGACCGGCGATCCAACATGTGGATGCCGTGACAGAGGAAGTAGATCGGCTGCTGGAGGCCGACGCCATCAGAGAAGTGCACTACCCCGAGTGGTTATCCAACACCGTGGTGGTCAAGAAAAAGAATGGCAAGTGGAGGGTTTGCGTGGATTTCACCAGCCTCAACAAAGCCTGTCCAAAAGACAGTTTTCCACTGCCCAAGATAGATCAGCTGGTGGATGCCACAGCTGGGTATCGGCGCATGAGTTTCCTGGATGCATATCGGGGATATCATCAGATAGCTATGCACACGCCGGATCAAGAGAAGACGTCCTTCATTACTCCCCGCGGACTCTTTTGCTATAAAGTGATGCCTTTCGGTTTGAGAAATGCAGGGGCGACTTATCAGCGTTTGGCAACTCTTATGTTCAAGGAGTTGCTCGGGAAGAGCATGGAGGTCTACATCGATGACATGGTGATCAAATCCGAGGAGGCCAAATCCCACATAAACGACCTCGGCAAAACTTTCCAGATATTGAGAAAATACAAGCTCAAGCTCAACGCATCGAAGTGCGCCTTCGGGGTCAGCTCGGGGAAGTTTTTGGGGCATCTGGTTACACGCAGGGGGATAGAAGCTAATCCCGATCAGATTGTCGCCCTGCAAAATTTACAGAGTCCCCGAATTGTGAAAGAAGTTCAAAGACTAACCGGGATGGTGGCAGCCCTCAACAGGTTCATTAGCCGATCTTCCGATCGATGTCGGCCATTCTTCCAGCTGTTGAGAAAACAGTCCAAGTATGCATGGGGGGAAGAATGCGAAAAGGCTTTCCAAGAAATGAAGAATTACTTGGCGAACCCCCCGCTGATCATAACTCCTGAGAAGGGAGATGTGTTGACGCTTTATCTGGCCGTATCCGAGCATGCGGTCAGTGCGGTTCTGTTAAAAAACAAAGATGGTGAGCAGACGCCGGTTTATTATGTGAGCAAGACGCTCCTGGATTCGGAGACAAGATATCTCCCCTTGGAGAAACTGATCCTATCCCTTGTGGTGGCGTCTAGAAAGTTGCAGCATTATTTCCTGGCCCATACGATAGAAGTGCCAACCAAACATCCCATCAGCACTGTCTTGAGAAGAGCGGAACTGTCGGGAAGGGTGGCTACTTGGTCTGTGGAGCTCGGGGAATACGACATCAGATTCCTCCCAAGGACAGCAATAAAAGGACAGGTCTTGGCAGATTTTGTTGCAGAATTCTCCCACGAACCAAAGGAGATCGTCGCTTACGAGCCTCCTTCACCTCCTCGGCGTGCTTTGCAATAAGATCGGTGGCCCTCTTCTTTTCTTCCGCCATTTCTTCGGCATGCTTGGCCTTCAGATCAGTGAGTTCGGCCACCAGATCGGCAGTCTTCTTCCTCTCCTCGGACAGGAAATACTCCGAGGATTTAGCCTACTTGGCCATCTCTCGGGCCTCCTTCTTGAAGTTGTCGGCCTCGTCCCGAGCAGTGGAGAACTTCAGCTTGAACTCCCTCACTTCGGCCTCAACCTTATTTAGTTTTTCTGCTCGATCCTGAGCCTTCTTCATACCTAGCATGGATTTCTGGATCGCCTGCAGCATTAACATCAGAGTTATGACAAACACAGAAAAATTTACAGACTTTATTACCGAGACAAGAGACTTACGAAAATATTGTGCGCGATCGTCATTCGAAGCATGGCATGATCTTCCTCATCGGCGTAGGGCTCGATGTCCTTTGGCAGCATCATGGCATCGGCCAGAGCCATGGTAGTTCCCAGATCTCGGATCGTGTCAGCAGCCGTGACCGGGGTCGTACCATTTATCAGCAGAGGAGGAGGCCAGGGCCCGGCCTTCTCAGAAACCTTTGATTTGCCCTTCTCCTCGGAAGGACCAGCCTGATGTGCCTTCACCAGTTTCCGTCTCTTCCGGTCGGCATTGGCAGTTTCGGCGTTGGCAGCAGGGAGACTCGGCAGTTTCGCACCCTCGTCTGGCTTCCTCTTAGCCAGAACGATCCCAAAAGGCTTCTTCACCTGCAAGGGAGTCGGCGCCATCCTCGCCTCGGTGGGAGTCGGCACGATCCCAGAAGGCTTCTTCTCCGACTCGGCAGCGGCTTTCCTCTGCCTTATCATCTCCTTTAGGCTCGGCATGTCGGGATTTGATGACATGGCCTCGGCGTCTGAATCTTTCTCCTGCTCGGCGCTCAAAGTGATCCGAAGTGGAGACTGCGTCCTTTCAGAGGAAGAAGAAGAAGATAAAGATGAAGACGAAGAGGAAGACGAAGTTGAAGACGAAGAGCTGGAAGATTCAGCCACAGCAGCAACCGTGACTCGGCTGGGCTCCCGGAGATATGGCAAGGGAACACCTTCAGGGACTGCAACCGAAGACGTCTCTGCTACCACCTCGGCAACGTACTTTTTCTCTTTGATATAACCCTTGTAGGACGGGTTATATCGCAGCAGTACTTCGGCAGATCTTGGCTCGGCTTGGCCTTCAACGCCTTTGTACTGAAGAACTTTTTTCAGATCTTCTGGATGTGTAGCCTGCGAAGTCCGACCGCGATTGGCGTTTGAAGCTGCACATGAATAGACAGACATAGTCAGAAGCTATAGATCGGCAAAACTGAAGAAATCAAAAACAAAGGAGAATGGTTGACTAACGGGGTTTCCCGAATCTGCGGGGAACAGGGAGCCTCTTGTGCTCGGGCTCGTCGGCAGAAAATTCCCAGTTTCCCGAGACGATCAGGAAGTCGTCGTCGTTCCCCCTATTCGAGTCAGGGAGATTCGTCACTATCTTCTCTCGACCTCTACGGGACTTCAGATACCACCTCTCATCTTTTTTATAGACCATATCGTAGTTATAATTTATGTCCCAGAGGTCTAAGTTGGTTTGGCACAGTTCGTTCAAACGAACTATGCCCATGACTATACGGTACGAGTTTATGGATATCTGCATAGGGTTCAGCCGATACCAGGACAGAACCCTACGCAGTAAAGGGTGGAGGGGGAACCTAACTCCACCCTCAATGACAGCCATGAGAGGAATGTGGATGGAGTTCTCATCCCGAATCTCAAGATGAGTCTCAGGTTTGTTAATCTCTACATATACGTCGTCTGGAATTTGGTAGTGCCTACGGAACTCTTCTATCCGCGCCGGAGAGGCGAAGTGTTTACGAAAGATCCCCATACTCAGAGAATGAGTGAGGAGGAAACAAGAACAAGAAATCAAAAAGGAAAAACGAGTTCTACAGGAGATAAACTTACAGAATATGGGGGAAGAACAGTAGCAAGAAGAGAAATGAAGAAGACGAAGTCTGGGATTTATAGGGTTCTGTGCGGGTAAATCCGAAGCGTCGCACGTTATAAACCCCAACCGTCAGATCCGTTACTCCTGGACCAATCAGTAAAGCGCGTCTGAGATGTTGAAGCTCCACGTCAAAACACGCGCAGAAAAGGCGCGTCGTTCTTTCAAAAGGTACAAACCAACGGTCACGTCGCATTTATGACGGACAGAGCACGCCCCCAAAACGTGCCAGACACGGATGGAAATCCCCTGTATCGACACAAAAGTCATCATGAATATGCTTTATAGCGTCGGTTACTCTGCCACGTCGGTTCGAAGTAACCGAAGCTAGGGGGCAAGGGGAATCCAGCCGAACAGACTCGAGAAAAGCCAGACGATTCAACACTTGAGAAAAGTTTGCAATCATGCCGAACAGACTTGAGAAAAGTCTGAGACGATTCAACACTTGAGAAAAGTTTGCATTCACGCCGAACAGACTTGAGAAAAGTTTGAGAGAGATTCAACACTTGAGAAAAGTTTGCAATCACGCCGAACATACTTGAGAAAAGTCTGAAAAAGTTCAACACTTGAGAAAGTTTGGACTCCATAACATATTTGAGAAAAATATGTGTTTAAGCCTAGCTACAGGTTAAACAGCCGACATGGCTTGAGAAAAGTCAGAGAAAGTTCAACACTTGAGAAAAGTTTGAACTACAGAACATATTTGAGAAAAATATGTGTTTAAGCCTAAGTACAGGTTAAACAGCCGAATAAACTTGAGAAAAGTTTGAGAGAGGTTCAACACTTGAGAAAAGTTTGAACTGCAGAACATATTTGAGAAAGGTATGTGTTTAAGCCTAACTACAGGTTAAACAGCCGACATAACTTGAAAGGCCAGAGCAAGTTCAACACTTGAGAAAAGTATGAAGTCCGAAATTGACTTAGATAATTTACTACTTGAGAAAAGTATGTAGAACAGATAGAGACAATAGGAGTCAAAACAGTTTCATTCGATTCTTGAAGTCGGGTTACATATGAGTCGCAACTACTTGAATTACAAAGAAGAAAGAAATAAGCAAAATCCTAAGGCGCAACATCGGCAGCCTGAACTATAACTACGTCCTCATCGGCAGGCTGAGGTTGAGCAACGGGGACAGCAGCATCGGCAATCTGGCCCGCCTCTCTTTCACCAGCAGCAGCCTGGCCTTCTTCTTCGGTTCCGGACGCCATGACCTCCAGTTGGGTAACGGTCGGAACCCTGGAATAGATAAAAGAATCAGGCGGAACCAGGGCAGCTTCCAGAGCAGCCTTCCAGCATATCCTGACGAGATCGGCCTGGAGCTCGGGCATCTGGTTCTCCACGAAGTCGGCCGCAGCATCCATCATGCCCCTGGAGTAAGAAGCCTTCAGCTCGGCTTCATGCCGGGATTGGAGATCGGCTATCTGATCCTCCAGCCTGGAAGACCTCATCCTTTCTGTCTCGAGCTGGGACTGAACAGCTTTAATCTTGAGCTCGGCGTCCCTAGCCTTCTGCCGATAAGAGGCCGTGTCCTCCTGAATTTTTAAAAATCTGGCAGTGGACTTCTTCAGCTCCGACTCGATAGTGATGTATCGAGTCTCCAAGTCCTGGAAACGGCTCAGACACATCATGGATTTTTGCGCAGCCTGCAACAAGATCGGGAAATCAGAAACCAGATATGAAATCGCAAATAAAGGCAACAGAAGAATAGCCAAAACGGAATACTGACGAAAATTTCGTGGGCCATCACAGAACGCATCAGAGTTGGAAGGTCGGAGCCTGCGTAAGGCTCGACATCTTTTGGTAACATCAGCGCACCCGTCAGGGTTTGCGTGACGTCAAGGTCGGCCGCCGAGTCGGTGACGGTGATGGGATCAATCCCATTCACCAGCAGGGAAGGGCGCCATGGGGCGGCCCCCTCAACAGCTTTTGCCTTCTCGGCTGTCTTGCTCTTCTTCGGCAAGGTCGATGCGGCGGGATCTTCCTGAAGAGGGTCCTTTGGCCTCCGCCTCGTGATGAGCGGAGCATCATCTGAAGCCTCAGCAGACGCTGAGGTCGGCGGCATCCTCTGCGAGCTCGGGCCGGCCTCAGGTGTTTTCTTTTTCTGTTCCCGAATCATTTCACGTAGACTCGGAATATTGGGATCTCGTGCCATTGGATCGGGAATTTGATCAACTTCCTGATCGTCTCCTGAGTTCCAGTTGCTAAGCGACTCGAAAGAACTGCGGACGGAGCTAAGCAAGATCGGGGAATGCCCGACGTCAGCTACTGTCACCGGTTCCAATCGCCGAGCTTCGGAAGGCGGAATGTAGTTTGAAAGGTCGGCACCAACGACGTCGGCGTCAGGGATGGATTTTTTGCTATATCCCCGGTAACTCCCAATGTATCCCAGAAGCACTTCGGGTGATCGGGCCCAGCTTCCGCCAAAAGATCCTGTGTATCGGGCGACCTTTTTTAGCTCGTCGAGCTTTACCGCCTGTTTGTTTCGATGTTTATTGGCGTTAGTAGCTGCAAGAAAAGATGAAAAAAAAAACAGTCAGTATCAAGATATGTTCGGCATCAGAAAGAAAAAGACAAAGAATCGAAAGACAGGGTCGGGGTACTAACGGATGACTCCAAACCGGGTCGGGATATGGAACTTGGGGCGTTCAGGCTCATCTCGGCCAATCTCCCAGTTGCCAGCAACGATGAGGAAATCATCGTCGTTACCGCGGTTGGAGTCCGTCAAATAAGTAACGATTCTCTCTTCGTTGGGTCTGTTCTTCAAGTAGTAGGCGTTAGGGCCTTTCCTGACCATGTCATAGCAAAATCGGATCTCCCGAAGTCCTATGTCGGTTTGGTTCAGTCTATTTAATTCTACAATGCTATGGATAATCCTATATGTATTGACGGAGATCTGCATCGGGTGGAGCCGGTATCCACAGAGCACTTCACGAAGAAGGCGATTGAGTGGAAACCGAACCCCGCCCTCAAGAACTGCCATCAATGGGACGTGAAGGATGTCAGGATCATTCCCATCCCGGGCGGTATCCGGCTTATTAAGTTCGACGGCAACATCGTTGGGGATGTTGTACCGTCGCCGGAAATATGCCATTTTTTCCGGTGTGTCAACTAAACTCCTAAAAATCCCGATTACAGAAAGCAGAAAGGGACGAAAGGTCAAGAAAAAGGGGGAAAACCTAAGGTTCTGGTTGAAAAGAACTTACAACAGCGGGTGAATTCTCTCTCTGGTGTGAAGACAGTGGAAGATTGCAGAAGAAAAGTGAAAAAGTGAGAACAATCGAGCATTTATAGGGAGGGGAGTCGAACAGATAAGACCCTAAGCCTCCCCCAATGAAAACACTCCCCGTACGAGGCACGCGCAGGAGGCGCGTGGCTTCGAGAACCGCAAAGCCTGCTGCACGCCTCATCAGACTTTAATGCGACACCAGAGGCTTACGCATGACGGTTCAGAAACCGTCCGATCGAGAATAACAAAGGACGCCATGAGTGCAGTACATAGCCTCGACTACTTCGCCAAGTCGATTTTAAGCAGCCGAAGCTAGGGGGCAATTGACGGGGGTAAAATGTAATTGAGAAAATACCTTTTACTCCCCAGGTTTATTCCAGAGTTCGGCCGAGACCGAATAACATATCCAGAGGCACGTGCCGATCACGTGTGATGATGGCCGACACGAGAAGTGCCGATCATACCCATATTTGGGTAACAGAATCAAGTATGGAGGATGCCGACCTGAGAAAGGCGGATGCAAGACTTGCCGAACTGATAAAAGTCGGTCAGGATTACGGGCAGCCCAAGAAAGCGACTGATAACCGTATTTCCAAAAAGGAAACAGAATCCCGAATAAGGTGGGATTCTGTCGGGATCTTGTCGGATTCAGTTACAGACGTGACTTCCACGCCCCATCAGAGGACACTCCGCCAGTGTGGAGCCCTAAGAGAATTAGGGCAGAAGGGAAGGCCCAAAGAGAATTGGGGCCCAAAAAAGTCCAGATTGAGTTAGGGCACCAGGGAAATCTATATATACACCCTCAGATGACGAATTTGAGGTACGCCTAAATACCCAAGAGATTTCATTCGCTGATAGAGAATATCAGCTTACAGTTAACGTTTCCCTGTGAGATTGTGCCTGACTTAATCATCGGAGTGTTCTCCTGCCACAGCGGCAGAGGACTCTTTGACAGATTATTCTTTTGCAGATCACAGGTGCACATATTGAGAGAAGCATCATTTCGGCTGGATAGTGAATCCCTAGCTTTCCGTCCTGATTTCTTAAATCAACCCCCTTACACCAGATATATAGGCTATGCATTCTAATTTGTTCTCAGTAATAGCAGTTTTCTGTTTGAAGTTAGTGGAGAATTTGTTTTGCAGAATCTGTTGAAAATTCTAGTTCAATTGTTGTCCATTTAAAAATAGTTTCATAGCTCTAAAAATTATGAGATTTTGGTATGGTGTTTCTGTATGTTCTGTTAGTATATGGTTAAGATTTGGGGACATTTGGATGAGTAGATTAATTCTATAAATTTGTAGAATACAAAGGTGTCGGATTGTGTCTAGTGTGTTTGAGCCTTTCTTTTATATTTGAGCATGAAACATTTGCTATTATTGGTCTTGTTATCAGAAATGAGAGAAAGTGTATAGGGTGTTAATAAACCCTAACACATAAGAGTTGTATTTATATTATTGCTCACCACATTACATGTCTCACTTAAGCGATGTGGGACAAACACATAAACTAAACATAAACTAT
Source organism: Arctostaphylos glauca (assembly GCA_019985065.2). Classification (NCBI taxonomy): domain Eukaryota; kingdom Viridiplantae; phylum Streptophyta; class Magnoliopsida; order Ericales; family Ericaceae; genus Arctostaphylos; species Arctostaphylos glauca. The sequence continues at coordinate 1,258,589 of JAHSPW020000017.1, read as the reverse complement.
TCTAACACTCCCCCTCAAGCTGGAGAATAAATATCACAAAATCCCAGCTTGTTACATAAAAATTCAAAACGTGGTTTAAACAATGACTTAGTAAAAATATCTGCAATCTGAGCTCCTGTGGATACAAAAGGTGTAGCTAAAGTACCACTATCAATCTTCTCCCGAACGATATGACAATCTACCTCAATATGTTTGGTTCTTTCATGAAACACCGGGTTTGAGGCAATATGTATCGCCGCCTGATTATCACAATGCATAGGCATTGATAACTGCACTGGAAATCCAAGCTCCTCAAGAAAGGATTTCAGCCAGACAACCTCACATGTAGTATGAGCCATAGCACGGTACTCTGCCTCTGCACTAGACCTTGCGACAATGGTTTGCTTCTTACTCTTCCAGGTAACGAGGTTGCCACCAACAAAAGTACAATAACCAGTAGTTGAACGTCTATCAGAAGGTGACCCTGCCCAATCTGCATCAGTAAACGCCTCAACACGCCAATGACCATTAGAACGATAAAATAAGCCACGTCCAGGGTGAGCCTTAAGATACTTCACAATGCGAATGCAAGCCTCCCAATGTGGAATACGAGGAGCAGACATAAACTGACTCACCTTACTAACAGCAAATGAGATATCAGGACGAGTATTGGTAAGGTAAATCAACTTACCAACTAAGCGACGATACTGATCTGGATGAGAAAATACCTCCCCCTGATCAATGCAAAGTTTGATATTAGGATCCATTGGAGTCTCCACAGGTTTAGCTCCCAATAAACCTGTCTCTTCTAGAATATCCAACACATATTTTCGTTGGGACAAACTAATCCCATCCTTGGATCTTGCCACCTCAATACCCAAGAAATATCGTAGCTTACCCAAATCTTTAGTGTGGAATTGACTGTGTAAGAAATGTTTCAACTCATCAATCCCTCTCTGATCATCTCCAGTAATAATAATGTCATCAACATAAACAATGAGCAACACTTTCCCTCGAGATGACGTGAGGGAGAATACAGAGTGATCAGACTGACTTCGACGCATGCCAAACCTCATAATAGCATCACTAAACTTGCCAAACCACGCTCTGGGAGATTGTTTAAGTCCATAAAGGGCTTTGCGAAGACGACATACCTTATGATGCTCCCCCTGAGCAACAAACCCAGGTGGTTGCGCCATGTAGACTTCCTCCTTAAGATCACCATGGAGAAAAGCATTTTTAACATCAAGCTGAAACAATGGCCAACCAAGATTGGCGGCAAGGGAAAGAAAAATCCGCACAGAACCAAGCTTGGCAACAGGAGAGAATGTTTCGGAGTAATCAACGCCATAAGTCTGTGTGTAGCCTTTGGCAACCAGGCGGGCTTTATGACGCTCAATAGTACCATCAGGAAGATACTTAATGGTATAAACCCAACGACAGCCAATAGTGGTTTTACCAGCAAGAAGAGTAACCAACTCCCATGTGCCATTATTATGAAGAGCAGACATTTCAGCTTCCATAGCTGTCCGCCACTCAGACCGAGATAATGCCTCCTGAACAGTGTTAGGAACAGATATAGAGGAAACAGTAATAGTGAAAGCACGAAGAGAGGGAGAGAGATGATCATAAGAGATAAACTGAGAAATAAGATAAGAAGTGCTCGAGATATTAGAAAAACCATATTTTATCGGTGGGTGACGATTCTCACGAGTAGGATATCGACGAGCAGGTGGATCTGGCGACAAGGGGGAAGACGGAGGCGTTGGCAAAGATGGTGCAGCAGCCGGGGATGGTGTAGTAGGCGAAAGTGATGGCTGGGGCTGGTTTGGTGCTGGTGCGGGAGAACGACGAACATATACTTGCAAAGGTTTTTGGGGAACAGTACCAGTGGGGACAGTCATAGGTAACACAGACTCAAGGGTAACAAGATCGTTGGTAGTAACAAGATTTGAGTAATATGGCAACGACTCATTAAACGTGACATCGGCACAAACAAAGTGACGACGTAAAGTAGGAGAGTAACAGCGATATCCTTTCTGAGTGCGGGAGTATCCCAGAAAAATACATTTAAAAGACCGAGGATCGAGTTTACTCCTATCAGGGTCAAGGACATGGACATAACAAGTGCACCCAAAAACCCGAGGGGGTAATGAATGGAGAGGCCGACCAGGGAACAAGACCTTATGGGGAACCTGACCACCTAAGACCGTAGAGGGCATACGGTTGATTAAATAACAAGCAGTGAGAGCAGCATTACTCCAATATGACTTAGGAACCTGCATGTGGAATAGTAAAGCACGCATAACCTCAGACAAGTGTCGAATCTTGCGCTCAGCAACTCCATTTTGTTGTGGAGACCGAGCGCACGATGATTGGTGTATAATGCCATGATCATCAAGAAATTGAGAAAGAAGACTGTGAAAATATTCATGGGCATTATCTGAACGAAATATTTGAATGCAGGTATCAAATTGATTCTTAACTTCCATGTAAAAAGATTTAAACACATGTTGCAATTCAGACCTCTCTTTCATTAGATAAAGATATGTGATACGAGAAAAATCATCCACAAAAATAACATAATACTGAAAACCAGAAACAGTTGGCACATGAATAGGCCCCCAAATGTCTGAATGAACCAACTAAAAAGGACGCGATGCACGACGCTCAACCCTAGGATGAAAAGAGACGCGTCGGTGTTTACTAAACTCACAAACTTCACACACCAACTTATTGAGGGAACGACACGAGGGGACAAGACGCTTCAAACTCTGGAGAGATGGATGGCCAAGGCGACAATGTTGTTGGTATGGTGACTCGGATGTCTGAAGAGCAACAGGCTGAGGAACGGTCAGGTAATAGAGGCCGCCGCGCTCAATGCCCCCACCAATCTTCCTCCCTGTCTTGAGATCCTGAAAAATACAGCCATGAGGAGAAAATGTGACGGAACAGTTTAAAAGATTTGGTAAGGCGACTCACAGACATAAGGTTAAATGGAAAACGAGGAACATGTAAGACAAAAGTCAAAGTAAGAGAAGAAGTGTTAGGAACGGAGCCCAAACCAGTAACAGCAGTGGTAGAACCATCAGCTAAGGTGACATGTGATGATTTGCCAACTGACTGTTGACTAAGGAAAAAGGTAGGTGTACCAGTCATGTGATCCGTAGCTCCCGAGTCAATAACCCAAGGAGAGGATGAGGATGAGGCAGCACAGGCAACAGATGGACCGGTCTGAGCAAGCGTAGCAGTGGAAGATTCTGTCCCTTCCTGAAATGACAAGAAACGCTAGTAATCCTCAGCTGAAATAACCACACTATCGGCAGAAGTTTGAGCAAACTGTCCAGTATCCTCAGAGGCAACCTGATGAGCTTGGGGATAACCATGAAGATCATAACAATAGTCCACGGTATGACTTGTACCCTTACAATGAGTACAAAATCGGGTACCGCGGCCACGACCAGAACTACCTCGACCAGAACTAGCTCCCCCTCGACTAGAATGACGACCATTGGACCCAGAATCACCACGACCACCATAATGAGGACTTGAAGCATGGCTACCAGAACCCCGTCCTCCACGACCACGGCTGCTATACCCAGAATCACGACTGCGGTCGCGGCCGCGGCTGGCAGAGAAAGCAGAGCTATCAGAAGCAGCGGAAGTCAAAGATGGTGTAGAAATAGATGATGACTGACGGAGACGACGAAATACCTCATTGAGAGGAGGTAAGTCAATAGATCCCAAAATCTGATTACTCACGGGGCCAAAGGTCGATGACGCACCAGATAAAAAACGAGTAACCCGCATACGATCTCGCTGGCGTCGTACAACCTGAATATCAACAGAAAGAGGCTCACAAATATCTAATTCATTACAAATGCGCCGAAACTTAGCATAATACTCCTCAAATGAAGCATCACCCTGAGATATAGTAAAGAAAGACCGATGAAGCTCATATGTGCGGCGGAGATTGTCTACACCTGAATACAATTCTTTGGCCTCGGTCCACACTTCTTTTGCTGTCACACAGAACATCAACGTACTAGCAACCTGCTCCGTCATACTATTCCAGAGTTCGGAGCGAACACGGGCATCAACTGCTTTCCAGGCCCGATATGTGGAAGAATCAGCAGGCGGGGGATCATCAGTCAAATAAGAGTCCTCGGACTCACCCAAATAGTATACCTCAACAGCTTTTGCCCACAAAATATAATTGCCCCCATTTAATGGTGTGGAGGTAATAGAACGCCGATCACGAGACCGAGAGCCACCCAATAAACTACCAATAGCTGTCGAGTCAGAACCAGACAGAGTACCAACAACCGTAGAAATAGGACCCAAACCCGAACTAGAATCAGACTGCTCTACAGACATGTTGACAAATAAGAAGAGGCAATAACACAAATAACTAGCGACAAACGAAATCCAACAACCACCACTTTAACGGATCAATTCACCAGACACAACCACCAAACAGTAACCAGCCATACCACAAGAGACAGAGGCAATAGCAAACAGGCCCACTACCGAACAGAAGCAACAGCGAACAGAGGCATCAACGAAGAGGCTAAGCAACAGAGGCAGACTGACCGGCGTGAAGCAATAGCGAACAGTGACGATCGAGGGCGAGATCGCAAGGTGAGATCGCAAGATGAACAGTAGGAAAATGAAGTCGGCATCGGCGATGCCAACAGCGGCTGGTCGCGGCTGGGCAGAGGCGAGGCGTGGACGGGCAGCGACTGGGCAGCGGCTGTGCGCGGCTGTGCACGGCTGGGCAGCGGCTGGGCGCGGTTGGGCGCGGCTGTAGGCGGCTGGGCAGCGGCTGGTTAGGGTTTGGTTTAGGATCAGCGGCTGGTTAGGTTTAGGGTTTAGGGTTTTTGGTTAGGATTTAGGGTTTTTTGGTTAGGATTTGTTTTAGGATCAGCAGAGGGTTAGGGTTTGGTTTTGGGTTGGGCTTAGGGTTTAGATGTAGGGTTAGGATTTAACTAGGGTATGTATGAAGGGTGGCTCTGATACCATGTTATCAGAAATGAGAGAAAGTGTATAGGGTGTTAATAAACCCTAACACATAAGAGTTGTATTTATATTATTGCTCACCGCATTACATGTCTCACTTAAGCGATGTGGGACAAACACATAAACTAAACATAAACTATTCTAACAGGTCTCAATTGACATTTCATTATGGAATACGAATGATTCTTGTACTAATTATGAATACATATTTCAGATACAGAAACGTGCACGTCCGAGGTGCCGAGACAGTAGTTGTGTCTTTCGTTTTGGAGACCAAGGTGAGTGTTGATTTATAGATGTAATTACTTTTGAAGTGAACTATTATAATAAATTGTGGCATAAGTGCCAATAAGGGGCCTTCGGGTCGGAACTGGGTAATTGTACCGATAAGTGGCGGTTGCGCCGACACAGTGGCCTTGGGCCGATGGCATAAGTGCCGATATAAGTGGCTTATAGCCTATCTCTTGGATTTAAATGTTGACTTACTAGTTTCCTTTGATGAATTGTACTGGTAAATTAGTGCTCTACTCCTATGAATTGCATCTATTTCTCACACACTCCTGAAATCCATTTTGGGTTTCAGTTTTGCAGGTATAGAATCGGTGTCCACTACAAGTTTAGTCGTGCATGTACCTAGCTCCAGAGACTTGGGTTGGGTTATGGTTTCTTTTGGATAGAAGTAGTTTTTTTTTTGTGTTGGCCACGAGATACTATTTCTAGACCTTGTACTTGGTTTGAATAACCTTATCTTATTTTCTTTTCTTTATGTTTTCTTTAGATGAGACTTTCGTTATACATTGTAGGATGTTTCTTTTGAGTTGTGTACAAGATGAGCTGTTTTATTTATTTATTGTCTTATTTGGACTGTGGATTAGTTTTGTTGGTGCGCTTGTCACGTGTCGTGTCGGTATGAACCTATTGGTACTATTCCGGGACGAGGTGTGACAATTTTTGGTATCAGAGCAAAGGGTGGCTTGTAGTGGAGAATAGGGTGTTGATATTTCTGTTTGAGTTGAGTCTAGTGTTGATTTATCTAACATGATGGATTTGGATATATGTTGTGTCGTTGTCAATTGAATTGTATCAGGTCAGAAAGAATGGAACCAATAAATGAGGATCAACCGGAGGGTGCACCACAAGCTGCTACAGGGATAAGCAATATAGATAGAATTCTCACAGCAATGGCACAATACAGTGAACAACAAGCTGCGTTCATGTTGTGGCAAAATCAACAAGTAGCAGCAGTTGTTACAGGCACGGGACTATTGGACAAATTCAAGAAGTTGTTCCCAACAGAATTTGAGGGTACAGTTAATCCTGTTGATGCAGAAAATTGGCTAAAAAGTGTTGAGCGGGTTTTCGTGACAATGGGAGTTACGGATGAACAGAAGGTGACCCTAGCAACTTTTAGTTTGAAGGGTGAAGCATTAATATGGTGGGAAGCAATTCAAAGACAGCTCACTGCTCCGTTACCCGATGTTCAGCCGCCAATACCACAGATGGTCACGTGGGCAAAGTTTGTGAAGGCTTTCAATGATCAATACTTTCCAGAGTCGTACCTATTCGAACAAGAGGCGGCATTCATCAATCTGAAGCAGGGAAGTATGTCAGTGACGGAGTTTGAGGCCAAGTTTAATGCTCTTTCGAGATATGCTCCAGATATGGTGGATACTAATGAAAAGAAATGCAGGCGATTTAGGAAAGGACTGGAAACCAATGTTGCGACACGGTTGACATCTTTTCGGGAAAAAGATTATGCAGATTTGGTGGATATGGCCAGAAAAGTTGGCAAGGATGTTCAAGAAATGTTTGATAAACGAGAGCAGTTTAAGAAAAGAAAATACGATGGGGGTCAAGTCAGTCAAGCAGGCAAGTCAGGGGGTTATTATAAGGGTGAAAATAAATTTCAACATATAAAAGGACAAAGTGGATTTAAACAACAAGGTGGACAAGGGCAAGGGGCAAATAAGCAGAGTACGGATAGAGGAGGTGGATCAAGTGGTCGAGGGACTACTTTTCAGTGTTTTCGTTGTGGGTCTCCTGACCATCGTGTTAAAGATTGTCCCGAGGTTAAGAAGGAAACCAGGTGCTTCAATTGTGGAGAAATGGGCCATATAGCAACGCAATGTACAAAACCTCGAGCACCAATATCATCCTCAGTTGGTAGTGCGTCTATTGGACGTGGGACATCTTCGTTTGGTCGAGGTGGAGGTATGGGTGGTTCTACCACACCGGGGAGGGTATTTGCTATGACACGACAAGGTGCACAAGCAACTCCTGAGGTGGTGACAGGTATTCTAAAAGTTTCTGGTATTACTGCACAAGTTTTAATTGATCCGGGTTCTACGCATTCTTTTGTGTCGAATGTGTTTGGTATGCATTTGAATAAGACTTGTGTATTGTTAGATACCCCGTTGGCGATATCAACTCCTATCGGAGAAGTGGTGGTAGTTGGAGTTTCATACCCAAATTGTGTTGTATGTGTTGGTAATAAAGAACTAGAGGCTAATTTAATTCCTTTAGTTATGTCAGATTTTGATATTATCCTTGGTATGGATTTTCTGTCAACACATCATGCATCTATAGATTGTTTCAATAAAGAGGTCGTTTTTAAACTACCTGGTGAGGCAGAAATCAAATTCTGTGGAGATAGGGAGAATTCTTTGAATGGTGTGATTTCTACAATAAAAGCTGTGAAATTATTGAGGAAGGGATGTCAGGGGTATTTGGCTTACGTGGTTGACACAGCGAAGAAGCCAGTAGAAGTATCTGATATACCAGTTGTGGAAGAGTTTCCGGATGTATTTCCAGATGAATTGCCGGGGATCGTGCCAGACAGGGAAGTGGAGTTCACCATTGAGCTACTACCAGGGACAAACCCTATTTCTATTCCACCATATAGAATGGCACCAGCAGAATTGCTAGAATTGAAAATTCAGTTGAAGGATTTGTTGGATAAAGGGTTTGTGCAACCGAGTGTTTCGCCTTGGGGAGCACCAGTTCTCTTTGTGAAAAAGAAGGATGGTACGATGCGCATGTGTATTGACTACAGGCAACTGAATAAGGTAACAGTACGAAATAAGTATCCATTGCCTAGGATTGATGATTTGTTTGATCAACTGCAAGGGGCAACTATATTTTCAAAGATAGACTTGAGATCGGGGTACCATCAGCTTAAGGTAAAAGAAAGTGATGTTTCTAAAACGGCTTTTCGTACGAGGTATGGCCATTTTGAGTTTCTGGTTATGCCTTTTGGTTTGACGAATGCTCCTACAGTCTTTATGGATTTGATGAATCGGGTGTTTGAGCCATATCTAGATTCATTTGTCATTGTATTCATTGATGATATATTGGTTTATTCTCAAACTAAGGAGGAACATGAACGGCATTTGAGAATTATTTTGCAGACTTTAAGAGAAAACCGATTGTATGGAAAGTTGAGCAAATGTGAGTTTTGGTTGGACAGTGTGGTATTTTTGGGTCATGTGATATCCAGTGATGGTATATGCGTGGATCCAAAGAAGGTAGAGGCGGTGGTAAATTGGGAAAGACCAATTAATGTTTTTGAGATCCGAAGTTTTCTTGGCCTAGCAGGATACTATCGAAGATTTATACAAGGTTTTTCTGCTATTGCATTACCTTTGACAAAGTTGACAAGAAAAGATGCAAAATTTACTTGGTCTGAGGAGTGTGAGAACAGTTTTCAAGAGCTAAAGTCTAGACTTGTGTCGGCCCCAGTGTTGACTATACCAATGGGTACTGAGGATTTGGTAATTTACAGTGATGCATCTCATCAGGGGTTGGGCTGTGTTTTAATGCAGCGGGGTAAGGTCATTGCATTCGCGTCAAGACAACTAAAAAATCACGAATGCAACTATCCTACACTTGACTTGGAATTGGCACCTGTAGTATTTGCACTCAAATTGTGGAGGCATTACTTGTATGGGGTAACTTGTGAGATTTACACGGATCATCAAAGTTTGAAATACTTATTTACCCAGAAAGAGTTAAACTTGAGGCAAAGAAGATGGATGGAGTTGATTAAGGACTATGATTGTTCCATTCATTACCATCCGGGGAAAGCAAATGTAGTTGCCGATGCTTTGAGCCGTAAAACAGCTGGGAGGATGGCGTGTGTGCAGTGCGCCAGAGTCACAAATTTTACTGAGTTAAAGCAAATGGGGATGGAGTTTCTTTTGGGAAGCAATGATGCTTTACTGGCACGTTTTAGTGTTCGGCCTTTATCTGTAGATCGTATACGGGAAGGACAGCGTCAAGATCCTCATTTGGGGAAAATCATAGAAAAAGTAAATAGGGGTGAGATTCTTGAATTTAATATTCGAGATGATGGTATGCTTCTATTTGGGAAGAGAATGTGTGTACCAAATGATGCAATCTTGAAAAGAGAAATATTGGAGGAGGCTCATAGCTCTGCTTATGCTATGCATCCGGGGAGTACCAAGTTGTATCGTGATTTGAAGGAATATTTCTGGTGGGTTGGCATGAAAAGATATATTGCAGAATTTGTGGCTAGTTGTTTGACTTGTCAATGGGTCAAGGTTGAACATCAACGACCGGCGGGTTTGTTGCAGAATCTTCCTATACCAGAGTGGAAATGGGAACACGTGACAATGGATTTTGTTACAGGACTACCGCGTTCAAAGAAAGGGTATGACTCCATTTGGGTTATTGTGAACCGATTGACAAAGACAGCTCATTTCTTGCCGTTAAGATTACATATACTACGGATAAGTATGCCCAGATTTATGCTAACGAGATTGTTAGATTGCATGGGGCGCCTGTGTCCATTATCAATGACAGAGATCCTAAATTTACTTCCAGATTTTGGGTTAGTTTGCAGCAAGCTATGGGTACATCTTTGAGATTTAGTACCGCTTTTCATCCACAGACTGATGGGCAATCTGAGCGAACCATTCAGACCTTAGAGGATATGTTGAGGGCATGCGTTCTTGATTTTACAGGCAGTTGGGATGAGTATTTGGCACTGATCGAGTTTGCTTATAATAATAGTTATCACAGTAGTATTGGTATGCCACCGTATGAAGCTTTATATGGTAGGAGGTGCAGGACACCGATTTGTTGGAATGATGTGGGTGAAAGGAAAATGCTCTATCAGCAGTTGGAAGAACAAACTGGTGACGGGCAAGAAACAGGGGATGGGAAGGTGTTAGGTCCAGAATTGGTTCAACAAACAGTTGATGGTGTTAAACTTATAAGGGAGCGGTTGAAAATCGCGCAAGATCGTCAAAAAAGTTATGCGGATAAACGGAGGAGAGACTTAGAATTTGAAGTGGGTGACCATGTGTTTATTCGTGTATCGCCTTGGAAGGGTGTTGTCCGTTTCAAGGGAAAGAAGAAATTGGCTCCGAGGTATATTGGGCCATACGAGGTCACTGGAAGAGTGGGAGCAACAGCGTATAGATTGGCTTTACCGATGGAGTTGGCACGGTTGCACAATGTATTTCATGTTTCAATGTTGAGAAAGTATATGCCGGATCAAACACACGTCTTGGGTACAGAGCCAATTGAATTGAAAGAAGATTTAACCTACATTGAGGAACCGATGAAGATTTTAGACCGGGGAGAGCGCATCCTTCGTTCCAAAGTAATACCGTTAGTGAAAGTACAATGGCGTAGTCACGGGCCGGAGAAAGCCACATGGGAGACAGAGGAGCAAATGCGAAAGGATTATCCTCACTTATTCGGTTCAGGTAACAATTTTGCGGACAAAATTCCTAAAGGGGGGAGACGTGTGACACCCTAAATTATTTTACGGTAATCCAATGCATAATTAAGTGTGTGTGGTGTTTAATCAATTGGGTAACGTATAAAATTAGTTGATTTAACAAGTGAACGGATTGGATTATGCGTATGTGGTATTATATGTACAATTGGCATGAGTTGGAAAATAAGAATACGTACACCCGTGTACACTGAATAATTTTTCTTAAAATTATATTATAAGTAAAATAAAAACAAAGAAAAGAAAAACAAAAGTTATATTCAGCCAAAACCCACCGTTAGAAAGAGAGAGAGAGAGAGAGAGAAGGGAGAAAAGAGAAGAAGAAGAAGAAGAAGAAGAGGAGGAGGATCATCTAGGGCTTCAAATTAAGACAAAAATTAGTAAGATTATGCATATTCTTCCTAGTTTCATCTCTTTTAGACCTGAAATTCGTGGTTTTGATGTGGAATTTTGGGTTTTCTTCAAGAAATTCGTGACCTAGATGGCTATGGAGGGTTGAATCTGTTAGAACTTAAATCTGCTATTGTTTGTGCAATTTATTGACATAGCTCCGTATCTCTGAATTTTCTGAAATTTTTACAGTAGATACCTGTATGTGTTCCATGCTCTGTGTTAAATTTTCAGAATTTTTGGTCAAACAAATAAAATATGAAAAATTGTTTACCTAACTGTTGTCGTGGGTTCGCAGTGCAGACTGCACTGTCACCTCTTACGGAAATGGCTATATCTTGACTTAGAGATGTCGGAATTTCAATCCGCTTGTTGCGTTAGAAAGTAGACTCAAAGAGATATTCCAGATATATAGGCTATGCATTGTAATTTGTTCTCAGTAATAGCAGTTTTCTGTTTGAAGTTAGTGGAGAATTTGTTTTGCAGAATCTGTTGAAAATTCTAGTTCAATTGTTGTCCATTTAAAAATAGTTTCGTAGCTCTAAAAATTATGAGATTTTGGTATGGTGTTTCTGTATGTTCTGTTAGTATATGGTTAAGATTTGGGGACATTTGGATGAGTAGATTAATTCTATAAATTCGTAGAATACAAAGGTGTCGGATTGTGTCTAGTGTGTTTGAGCCTTTCTTTTATATTTGAGCATGAAACATTTGCTATTATTGGTCTCAATTGACATTTCATTATGGAATATGAATGATTCTTGTACTAATTATGAATACATATTTCAGATACAGAAACGTGCACGTCCGAGGTGCCGAGACAGTAGTTGTGTCTTTCGTTTTCGAGACCAAGGTGAGTGTTGATTTATAGATGTAATTACTTTTGAAGTGCTAGTATATATATATATATATATATATATATATATATATATATATATATATATATATATATATATTTATTTATTTATTTATTTATTTATTTATTTATTTATTTATTTATTTATTTTCTTTTCTTCCAATTAATACATATATATGCTTTCTAGCATATAATGAAAGAATGAAATTGGACATTGCCTCTCCCTCTCACTCACGGCAGTCCCTCTCTCTCTCATCTCTCTCTCCCCAATTCTCCTTCTTCTACTTCTTCCTCTTCTACCTCCAGTTCTTCTCTTGAATTTTCATACATCACTATTTTTTATCGCTACACCACCACCTCTACATCACCATCTTTTATCGCTACACTATAACCTCTACATCACCATGTGCACTAAGACATGCCGGAGTTCCGTCTAGATCACCGTATTCGTAGCCCGAGCCACCATTTTCGTCCACCAAGTTTTTCGGCAAGAAAAGAGATATAAACGCATATATTTGTGCAAGTTTGGATTGTTAGATCTTGATGTTTTATATGGTTTAATCTAGATTTTATTGTTTAGAGTTATAGTAGGACACTTATTCTTCGAAATAGATGGATTGGATCAACCCTCGGACCATTAGAACCCATGAAAATTGCGTTACGAAAGTTACTCGAAAACTTGAGAAAACTGTCTTTTTCTAGATTTTTCACAGATTTTGTGTCAACTTCGGAGACTTGGATCTCGATGTTTTGTTGCTCAAATTACATTTTCTAAGCGACGAAAGTTCGACATAAACGCTTTATGTTAAACATAGACAGAATGTATTTGCTCTATGACATTTTGAACGTATTAAAATCGTGCTACGAAAATCACTCGCGGCCTTGTTGAACACTGATCTTTCAGATTTTTCCAGATTTTTTGTCAACTTGGGGCCCTTGGATCTTGATGTTTGGACAGTCAAAATCCGTTTCTTGAAACACGACATTAAATCTTGAACCTAGATAGATTGGATCGTTCTCGAGACCTACGTAGCTCACAGAAATCAACCTCAAAGACACCACGAAAAATAGTCCCTTTTAGGGGGTTTTCTCTCTCTAGAAACCCTACTCACGCACCCACTTAAATCTTCACATCCATTAGTCGAATCATGAAATTGACTATGCTATAATGAAATTGGGGTTAAATAATGTGCGGGACAAGTCTCGGTCCCGGGTTTCAGAATCAGAGAGTATAATTACCAAGACGCCACTCTTACTTACTTTTTGGCCTACCAACAAAAAAATCACCACATGAACGGACCGACCGTGGAATTAAGCTTTGAATGTGAATAAGGACTGAAAATAATGTGGGTCCGGCCTTGGTTATATTTTTGGACGGCCGATAGCAAAATTATGAAAATACCCTTTTACGGTCTAAGTAACCGGCCATCAAACCGATCGAACGTGAGTCGCTCGAGCCTTAGTATATACTAATGGGACTAATGACTAGGTAATAAAATTAACCCGAATCCCGAGAAAGCTCTCGGGGCCACTTGTTAAAATTAGATAAAATGACCACTTTGCCCTAGAACCCGAATTACATTTTGTGCCCTTATGAATCGAGAAGTTCGAGGGATTACGCGACTTGAGTCACTAAGTTAGTATGTATTTTTAAGAAATTATTGGCAATAAGTGCTTTTTATTTATTATGATAGATCCGGGAGTTTGAGGTTATCAGGTCGAATTAATATAAAGGAAGTGCAGACTAATTTCAGGTGAGTCTTACATATGACTTGCTTACTTACATTCTGCAGCAAAAATGAATGATTTCTTACTTTGATACGTGTACATCTATGCTACTAAATTGACAATAAACTAAGCATGGCATATTAAGAGTTTAGAAAGAATCATGACATCATGAAAACATGAAAATATCATGGCATGAGATCAATACGGCGCCCCGGCCGCTCGGGGGCAGATGAAGATTCTAGCGATGAGGAGAAGTAATAAGGGTGGGATTATTAGCCAGGTAATCCAACGGGTGATATCACATCGGCTTATATTTGGGGTTGCTCCCTAATTTATTGGCGGGCCGTAGATCATATAATGTTACCATAAATGGTTACAGCGTAAGCCTAAAAGCTAAATTCTTACGTCACATAACATGATCATTTGATAAGTGTGCATGGTTACAGCGCAAGCCTAAAAGCTGGATTCGTATATCATATAATGTTGGCATATAATTATAATGAAATTCAAGAATACGGGTTATCATAATACAGAAACTACTTTAGACTTGTCATATCTAGACTCACACTAGCCTAGTGCTAATGAAGTTGTTGATGCAACAGGTTTTAATTAATGATGCTTACCATACTTGAAATTCTGCAGAGTTGTATTGGAATTGAAGTATCTCTTGTAGTCTCTAGACTTAGCATGTTTTGATGTGGCTTGATCTTGATTGTAGTATTTGGTTGACTGGTCGGGAATTTGGACCGTAGTCATGGTTTGTAAACTCATAAGGGTTATATTGTTGCACTTTACTTTATACATCGAACTCTGGAAGTAAATTTTATTTTCGCACTCTGATATCAGTTATGTTCATGGAAAATCCTTAAACTGGTATACTTTTAAAGGCCTTACGAGTTTCACTCGTGGCCGGTCACGTGCCTTAACCTTTACGGGATGGGTCATGACACTTGTCACGCCCTCAATTTTAAACAAAATATAATAATACATTTACCATTAATAAAGACTCACAATCTCACCAATTTTCCAAAAAGTACATTGATGATAGAGTAGATCAAAATAAGTTTGAAATAGATTACAAAAGTGGTCGCTTCGACCAAAGATCATCATCTCCAAAGCCAAAAAGGAGTTAAGTAGTTCACATCGTTTGAACAGAAATTGAATAAGTATGAATTACATTACATCTTTTCAAAAATGATAAATAAAGGATGTTAAGTAATTCATCCGATGCAGCTTTCAAAAGTATGCATGTCAATCCACACATGCCAAGCACCCCATGCTATCACTCCAAGGTCGTACCTGAAAAGAAAGAAGGGTTGAGCTCGACAGCCCAGTAGGAAAGTCTACACAAGTATTACATGCATATGACATGATATGATGTGTCGCATGAACAATTATATCAACACAAAGAGAGATAGAGTAAACGGAAGTAATACTCAATTGAGAGAACATATAGGTAACTTTTTTATGCACCATGGTTTCTTAATCCATTCAATTCAAATCCACGAATGTCGTGTGTCACCAATTTGTCCTCATTATGTGTCAAGGTGTCATTCCTGGCACTCCCGAAGGCATTCCAGTACATTCATGGCACTCCCGGAGGCATTCTAGTACATTCCTAGCACTCCCGAAGGCATTCCACTACATTTCTGGCACTCCCGAAGGCATCCCAGTACATTGTTCACATATGTTATGTGTCTCATAACATTCGTGTCATATCGTAAAAATGTGCACACAAGTCATAAAGTTCATCACTTTCATCCATTAAGTTCAATATCAAAGTGTGTCACATGATTCACTCCTTATGTTCTCATTTATGGCATGATATGATGCTTAACATGATCCAAAATAATAAGTAAAGGTCAACATTTAATGTCCAAAAAGAGTAAGTTTTAAGTGTTCACGAAGTTCCAATGTTGACAAAAGAACGCGTCAAAACAAATGCCAAAGCATAGCCAAAATAATGGAAAGTTTCAAGGGAGAAGGCACCGGTGTGCCCAAAAACAAGGCACCGGTGCTCAGTCAAATACCAAGATGCAGAGAGCAATTGACACCGGTGTCACCAAAATAAGACACCGGTGTATCAAAATCAAGGCACCAGTGTCAAGTACCAAGTCTAATATACAGAGAGCAAATTCAAGGGAGGCACCGGTGTATCAAAATCAAGGCACCGGTGTCATGCACTAAATCTGAGATATAGAGAACAAATGACACCGGTGTCACCAAAACAAGGCACCGGTGTATCGAGTATGAACAAGGGCATTTCTAACAGATTTTCAAGGATGAACTTAGGGCTTTTCCACACAACTTCAAAGCATCAAATGACAACCAAATCAAGTTCTATACGCGTAATAAGTGTGAGAAATCCCTACCTCAACTTCCGGATTCAAGAAACAAACTCTCAACTTCAAGCTTTAGCTTCCAAAAGATGTAAAATGTCAAATACACCTCCTCCAAGCAAATGGTTGCAAACTACCACCGGATATCAACCAAGAATGAAGAAAATGTGTAGAATCTTGAAAGAATCGAGGTTTCGAGCAAGTTTCGGATGGAGGGTTTTTGAGAGAGAGCAACCGTGAGGGAGGGAGAGAGAGAAAATGGGTTTGGGTTTGGACCAAATGAGTTTGTCTGATATACCCCAAACTAAACACACCAAAAATTACACTTACACCCCTAGGTTTCACAACATGCTACCACAAGCTCCCAAAGTTATCATGTTATATCACATTAACCCCAAATCATGCTTTAACACCAATTTTCACATACTCCACATTAATTATGCTTATTAACCCGTATATTAATATAAAAATTTAATTTTTTTCCGGGTCTTTACATCCTCCCCTCCTTAAAGAAATTTCGTCCTCGAAATTATATAAACATAACAACACGAGTCATGCATCAACAATGCCAAAACAGAATACCACAATCATGACTCAACAAGTCCATGAAATTAGCCAATTATGTTAACATGTTACATGCATCCACAATGCCAAATCAAATATCACGATGTAATGACTATCAAGTCCACACGATCAAGTTCCAGCATATTACACAATCAAGTAGTAAACAAGTGAGGGTATTTCTCCCTAACTTCATCTTCTCATTCCCAAGTCGACTCTTGCTTGCCTTGGTTACTCCACAACACTCGCACTAATGGTATCGTCTTGCCTCGTAATACTTGTTCGCGTGAATCAAGGACACGTATCGGTTCCTCTCCATACGAAGCATCGGCTTCCAACTCAAGTTCGGACCAATCAAGCACGTGCGACGGATCCGGTTCATACTTTCTCAACATCGAAACGTGAAAGACACCGTGTACACCCGACAATCTTGGCAGTAAGGCCAAAGGGTATGCAACTTCTCCGATCTTCTCAATAATATCAAATGGCCCAATATATCGTGGTGAAAGCTTACCCTTCCGTCCAAAATGTGACAAACCTTGTCGTGGTGATACTTTCAAAAACACATGATCCCCCAACTCAAATGATAACGGACGATGACGACTATCAGCATAACTCTTCTGTCTACTCTGCACGGTAAGCAACCTCTGACGAATCAACTTGATCTGTTTGGTTGTCTCCTCTTGTGCTGCCAAAAGTCGTTGGCGAATCGTTCTCATACTCTCGGTGGTCTCTCCAATCAAGTCCGGTCCGACTAAAGTCGTCTCTCCCAATTCAGTCCAACACACGGGTGATCTACACGATCTCCCATATAGGGCCTCATAAGGTGCCATCTCGATACTGGATTGATAACTATTGTTGTATCCGAACTTGACAAGCAGCAAGTGGTCCTCCCAACCATCACGAAAATCCAAAACACAAGCCCGTAGCATGTCCTCCAAAATCTGAATTGTTCGCTCGGATTGTCCATCTGTCTGAGGGTGATATGCAGTGCTAAATAACAAGTTCGTGCCAAGCGTTGCTTGCAAACTCTGCCAAAAATGAGCAGTAAATTGCGGATCTCTATCTGATACGATGGATATTGGAATCCCATGAAGACGAATGATCTCGCGAATATACAAGCGACTAAGCTTCTCCACTTAATCTGTCACCTGAATAGGTAAGAAATTGGCAGTCTTCGTCAAACGATCAACAATCACCCAAATGGCGTCATGTCCTCTCGGCGTTTTCGGTAGACCCGAAACAAAGTCCATCGTAATATTCTCCCATTTCCACTCAGCTACAGGTAAAGGTTGCAACTCCCCAGCGGGTCGTTGATGCTCGGCCTTCACTTGCTGACATGTAAGACACCTCGCCACAAAATTCACCACGTCCCATTTCATTCCGGACCACCAAAATTGTCTACGCAGGTCATGGTACATCTTCGTTTCCCCTGGATGAACAGCCAAAGGAGAATGATGAAACTCTCATAAAATATCTTCCCGACACGAGATAGGTACAAATAGTTTCCCTCGATAACGTAAACTTCGATCGGCATGAATCATCCATCCATCTCGTGTATTGCCACTGAAGAACTTCTTGCGTAACTCGTTCGTTTCCTCATCGTGCTGTTGGGCATCACCCACTCGAGTCGATAAAGTTGAATGCACTGTCAAATTGCACAAAGTTGTTCCCTCTCAGGCTTTCCTCAAAACACATCGCATAAGGCCCCAAATCTTGAATCATTTTCCACTCATGGATCGCCAAACTAGCTAGATGCGTCGGTTTTCTACTCAAAGCGTCCGCCACTACGTTAGCTTTCCCTGGGTGATATTGCAACTCAAAATCGTAATCTTCAATGTGCTCCATCCAACGGCGTTGTCGCAAATTCAACTCTTTCTGAGAGAACAAGTACTTCAAACTCTTGTGGTCAGAAAATACCTCAAACTTCTCACCGTATAGGTAGTGTCGCCAGATCTTCAAGGCAAAAACAACGGCTACAAGTTCCAAGTCGTGCGTAGGATAATTCCTTTCGTGAACCTTCAACTGTCGCGATCCATATGCTACCACTCGTCCTGTCTGCATCAAAACACATCCAAGTCCTTCTCTTGAGGCATCACAATAAACTGAGTAACCAACTCCTCGTTCTGGGACGATCAAAATTGGTGCATTAGTCAAACGCTTCTTCAACTCCTTAAAAGCAACCTTGCAATTATCATCCCATACGAAACGTGTCCCCTTGCGTGTCAAACGCGTCATCGGAGCTGCCAAACGAGAAACGTCTAGGACAAAAAGACGATAGTACCCGGCTAACCCCAAGAAACTGCGGATATCAAAAACACTCTTCGGTCGCGGCCAACTCATAACAAATTCCACCTTTCCTGGATCAACAGATACACCACTCTGTGACACGACGTGTCCCAAAAACTTCACTTCGGATAACCAAAACTCACACTTACTGAGCTTGGCATAATGACAATGCTCCCTTAAAAGCTATAGTACAACAGCAAGGTGAGACTGGTGCTCTTCCTCCGTAGGCGAGTAAATCAAAATGTCATCCACAAAAACCACCACAAACCGATCAAGGTACTGATGAAAAATACGATTCATAAGGTCCATGAATGTAGCTGGTGCTTCGTCAACCCAAAAGGCATAACCACGAACTCGTAGTGCCCATAACGCGTACGAAAAGCAGTTTTGGCAATATCTTCCTTCCGAACCCTCAACTGATGATAGCCTGATCTGAAGTCGATTTTCGAAAAGCACGTCGCACCTCAAAGTTGGTCAAACAAATCGTCAATCCTCGGCATCGGATACTTGTTCTTTATGGAAACACGATTAAGCTTACGATAATCGATGCATAATCTCAATGATCCATCCTTCTTCTGTGCAAATAAGGCTGGCGCTCCCCACGGTGATGTACTAGGGCGAATAAATCCCGAATCTTGCAACTCCTGTAACTGTGTCTTTAACTCCTTCAATTTTGTTGGTGCAAAACGATAAGGTGGCATCGAAATCGGAGCGGTACCGGGAAGTAAATCGATCGCAAACTCAACCTCTCTCCCGGGAGGTAAACCAGGCAACTCAGCTGGAAATACATCCGGAAAATCACGGACCACTAAAGGTAACTCTCCACGTGCGAACACATTCTCATCCAAAGTCAAACTCGCCAACAAAGCATAAATAGACTCTCGCTCTCGAGATCCCCACAAATAAGGCTCCAATGGTTCTCGACGTTCTCCAAGAAACTCAAAACAATCCCCTTCAGGTGAACAAATGCGAACTCGGCGTTTAAAACAATCGATGGTGGCGTGAAAGGTAGATAACCAATCCATACCCAGAATAATATCAAATCCCGACATGTTCAAAATGATGAAGTCAAAGATAAAACGACGGTCAAGGATGACAAGCTCACAAGCTCTACAAATACGACGGTGTGAGGACCTACCTCCAAGAGGAGTCTCAACGAACAAAGGTGACTCAAGATTGTCAGTTTCTAGCTCCAAGGCATACACAAATGATGCAGCAATGAAAGAATGCGATGCTCCAGAATCAAATAAAACTCGAGCAAAAGAGTTAAACAATAGGAATGTACCCCTCACAACTGAAGCCTTTGGAGTCTGTGAGGAAGCAGGTGCAGCAGTAGACATGACATTGAAAACTCTTCCTTGGGCATGCTGAGCCTGTGCATAGCCACCTCGTTGTCCTGAACCGGATGTAGGTGCCGATGAACTCGCACCCCTACCAACATGAGAACCCTGAACTGAAGTAGTTTGACGGAAGTGGGGCTGATGCTGCCTCTGGGTACTCCTAAACTGCTGTTGCTGCTGTCCACGGTCCTGTCCTGGCTGCGAAACGGAACCTGCTTCACTACGTGCACCCGTCCCCTGGGGACAATTTCTAGCCACATGACCCGGTTGGCCACAAGAGTAACAAGCCCTTGACTGCATCGTACATTGATTACGAACATGGCCTAGTTGGTTGCACCGATGACACACAACAGGTGGTCTCGAAGTGTTACTCCTAGAATCAGAGAAAGTAGGTTGCCTAAGATTAGAGTGGCTCTGAGGAGATTGAAATTGATCTCTCTGTCGCTTGGTTCCCGAACTCTAGAACCACGTTGTGCCTCTCTGGGCAACTCCACACTCCTAGCACACTCAATAATCTCAGCAAAATTCATCTTGTGCTGGCTCACAACGAGCCTCCTCACAGAAGAGTGAAGACCCCTCTCAAAACGACGGCATTTGCGATCTTCCGAACTCACTAACTCTGGTGCAAAACGGGACAAGTTCTGAAATTTCGCAGCATACTCTGACACCGTCAAATTTCGCAGCCAAGTCCTTGATGTGAAGCATCGCTATAAACCGTGAAACCTTCTACTCCATCTGGCAATGTCAAAATAGGTGCTGTTGTAAGCCTCTTCTTCAATTCTTGGAAGCATTCTTCACGTTTCTCTGTCCAGACAAATGGCGTTAACTCTGTCATTGGCACTGCTATCTTGGAGAAATCTTGCACAAATCTCCTATAATAGCCTGCTAGTCCAAGAAAACTGTGGACTTCTGTTACAGTTTTCGGTCTCGACCAATCTACAATTGCCTTGACCTTCTGATCATCCACTGGGATTCCCTCTCGGGTAATGATATGTCCCAAAAATGTCACACTCGTCAGCCAAAATTCACATTTCTTGAACTTGGCGTATAGTTCCTGGTCCTTCAACGTCTGGAGCACGATCCGTAGATGTTTAGCATGTTGTTCCTCACTCCTTGAGTAAATTAAGATGTCATCGATAAAGACAATAACAAATTCGTCTAGCTATAGCTTGAAAATTCGATTCATCAAGTCCATGAATGCTGCCGGTGCATTTGTCACTCCAAATGGCATGACTAGAAATTCGTAATGGCCGTAACGGGTCCTAAAAGCCGTCTTCTCCACATCCTCCAACTTCACTCGTAGTTGATGGTAACCAGAACGTAGGTCAATCTTCGAGAATACTCTCGCTCCCTGTAACTGATCGAACAAATCGTCAACCTAGGTAAAGGATATTTATTCTTAATGGTGACTTTGTTTAACTCCCGGTAGTCAATACAAAGCCTCATCGTCCCATCTTTCTTCTTAACAAATAATACTGGTGCACCCCATGGTGATGAACTCGGTCTGATAAACCCCTTATCTAGTAGCTCTTGGAGCTAAGTCTTCAACTCCTTTAGCTCGGCCGGAGCCATACGATACGGTGCTTTTGATATAGGCTTCGTCCCAACTACAGTCTCTATAACAAAATCTATTTCTCTTTCGGTAGGTATTCCTGGCAACTCTTCAGGAAACACTTCTGGAAATTCTCGTACTACTGGAATATCGGCCACTTTTAATTTACTAGTTTCTGGCATTGACACACTACATAGATATCCCTGACAACCTTTCTGCAAGAGTCGTCGGGCTCGAATCACAGAGATAATGTAGGGTGGCATCACAATCTCCTCACCCTCAAACTCAAACATAACTTCTTTGTTTTGTTTCCTGAGAACTACGTGTTTCTGGGCACAATCAATAGTAGCCTCGTTACTGGATAACCAGTCCATATCAAGTATCAACTCAAATAAATTCATCTCTAACGGTATCATATATGTTATCGTGTCAGTATTGCCAATGTGGACATCACAGTCTCGTAATACCGTAGAGCACATCATGCCCCTACTCATGGGCTGAGTCACAAATAACTCATATCCCAATGGTTCAACTTCCTTACCAAGTCTAGCAGCAAACGATTTCGATATAAACGTGTGTGATGAACCAGAATCAAATAATGCATAAGCAGGCATAAAACATACAACTATGTTACCTGCCACCACGTTCTCGTTATTCCTAGGATCACCAGGCACAACTGCATAAGCTTGCCCCTGACGCTGCCCATTGTTACGATTCCTCTGTCCTTGTTGTCAGTTATTGTTGCCCTCCGGTCTTCTCCCCTGATTTCTCACATTACCCTGTCCTCGGTTCTGGCCTCCCTGGGCCCCTATTGGCACCGCATTCGCTCCTGATCCCATCCTAGGGCACTCACGTCTT
This sequence comes from Arctostaphylos glauca, assembly GCA_019985065.2. Classification (NCBI taxonomy): domain Eukaryota; kingdom Viridiplantae; phylum Streptophyta; class Magnoliopsida; order Ericales; family Ericaceae; genus Arctostaphylos; species Arctostaphylos glauca. The sequence goes on along the minus strand of JAHSPW020000017.1, from coordinate 1,235,914 downwards.
ACATGTCCTACTTGCCCACAGTTGTAACATTGGTTAGATCCACTTCTTCTCCAACACTCCCCTTTGTGCCTTCTGTCACAAATTCGACATATTGGCACAGTCCCCTGTGAACTACCATCACCCTTACTCCAGCCCCCTGTGTTTTGTCATTTCTGACTGCCTGAACCTCCAATTGGTACCGTTTGTCGTTGCTTACTTTCTTGATATCTCTGACTCTCCATCACATCTTGTTCTACTAATATTGCACGATCCATCACCGCAACATAAGTTGGCATCTGCAAAGGTCGTACTATTCTCCTGATGTCATGTCGGAGCCCCTCTTCAAATCTCCGAGCCTTCATTCCTTCTGTCACTATCAGGTGTGGTGCATACTCTGCTAAGTTGGTGAAGGCAGCTTCATAATCAGCTACTGTCATAGTGCCCCCCTGCCTGAGTTGTTCGAACTCTAAACGTTTTGCAGCCTGCATAGCATAGGGCATGTACTTCTCCTCAAAAACTTCCTTAAAACGTGTCCAAGTCATTCGAGGCTCACTAGTTCTCATTAAATTCCACCATCTATTTGCTTCCCCAGTCAATAGATATGACCCCATCTCGACCTTTTGATGTTCGTCACTCCTAATCAAATGAAAATTCTTCTCCATCTCCGCAAGCCATTCCTTTGCTCGCACTGGGTCCATTCCTCCATTGAAAGTTGTAGGTTTCAACTTTAAAAACTCCCTAATTGCTCCTGCATTCGCCGCCGGTGGATTTGGCTGGGCAACTGCTTCTTATGCCTCTGGTTGAACGTCAACATTGTTTTCCACTGGTGGAACTACATTAGGTTGTGGCGCAGGTGGTTGTTGATGTTGCGTTTGCAAGGTTTCCACTAACAGCCGCATCATATCTCGTGGTTCAGTAAATTGGGCCCTAGTCTCACTATTATTGTCATTGTTTGCTTGATTATTACTGTTGGAATCGGTTGACCTTGTAAGAACGATGATGCTGTACCAAAATGTGAATGTTCTAATTAATGCATACAGTATTGTTAACAAAAATCATAAAGACAACAACTCATGCATCTTATACTTTCTACAAACGTTAAACTTGTCTTTACATTAAGCTGATACACTGAAACTCAGGTACATATACAGTAGTTCCACACAAAATATCAGCATACATTATATTCCCTCCTATTTTACAACTCCCCTAGTCACATCACCATCCCCTATCTACATTGACACCCTCAAAACCCCTGACGTCAGTCTCCTATTGCACAGCTTCTATTTTACAACTTACTACTCTCCTCATCTTACTTAGCTTCGGGTCTGTTAACTGAAGCCTCAGACCCACTCCTTGATAAAACTTGGTACTCCATTGGTGCTTGTGGAGTGCCCGAATCCTCTGGGTCTTCATCATCACTGCCCCAAACCATATTATCATTTGCACCCTCAGGGTGCTCAGGTTGTGCATCATATTCCATTGCCTACTCCTGCAGTGCCCTACTTGATTCACTCCTTGGAACTCCATTCGAATCTACCTCCTCCATAGGCTCTCCGGCAACCCTCGAACATCCACCCACCTCAAAGGTTGATGGTCCACTATACCCCCGTGGCGGCCATTCGCCAGTGTCCCCTCGCCTAGCCATCTCCTTTAACGTTGCTCTAAAACCAATCTCGCTTTCAGCCCACCAAACAGCCCGGTTCAAGACTTCTTGTCCGATATGCAATCGACGCACAACTTGGTACTGTCTCATCTGGTCTGTATAGAAAAGTTTAGCATTCACCGTCTTCTTCATTTCATCATATACTATTTTTCCTGCTTGATCACAAATTTTTCTTTCCAATAGCTCACCTCCCTCGTCCTTAATGCCTCGAACACTAATCTTGTACTTTCCGAGACTGTCTTCACTGCTGCTCGTTTCAGCCATACCTACGGCAACCAAGATATATTCTTGTCAATACCACAACGTAAAGCCAACGTTAATATTATAAATCATAATTCATGGACAAATAATATATAAATTACACATGTCGTGTGCAACTATTGTGTTAGAGTATCCATGTCCTTGAGTTTTAAGTTTAAAATTCCATAACTAAAGCTCTGATACCAACTCTTGTCACGACCCATCCCAAAATGGGGTGGATTAGTGACCGACCAGTGAGTCTAACTCACTAAGGCCTCTCCGTAGTTAAAAGTTTATGGAATTCTATCTGTCTTTTTATGTTAAGTCATAAGAATTAATTAGAGTAGCGGAAACATGTAATTAAACGAAATATTTCACAAGGACGTGCATAACCTGTCATTCAAGATTAAAGTACAAACGTAGTTTATATTATACTTTCAAAAGTGGCCAGCTGTGGCCTATTGAACACAAGTCCTACGTACACATACGTATCTACAAAGTAACCCAAAAAGTGGAGCAGTTTCTGTCTGTCTTCAACGTCTATCAGGATCCTGCTCGTGACCTGGCATGTTGCATAGCAACATTCATTAGCATAAAGCTAGTGTGAATCAAGATATGCAAACCTTACAGGTTTGCCATATTCTAATCTCATTTATTGTATTTTAAACAACATGTCATCAATATTCAGGAATCGGTCCATAGGCCGTAGCCTGAGGACATAACAAAGTATAGTCTCAGTTTCTCGTAACCCGTAGGTTATGCAGTTTAAACAGACCAATAACAATTCATACTTGACATTCAGAATATAAACAACGGTATATGCCAGAGCTAGTGTAGGGAGCGACCCTCAATGTAGTCTCAATGATAGGCATGACATCACCCGATGCCACCTGGCCATGGGACCCTTCCTTATTTCAAATCACCGCTTTTCTCACCCCCAGCGGTCAGAGATTCACCGTGTTATGAGATGTCATTTATGCTTGTCTTTGTATTCAAAATTCATAATTATAACATGGCTTTATGATAGGTAAAACATCCTATCATTCAACGTGTTTAAACATGTCTTGAATGTAGACAAGTTTTCATATTAAACATAACAATACATGTTTGAACTCGCAGTAAAAATATGCAAGTAAGATAAGCATATCCGGACTCACCTCACGTAATTTGATGGTTTTCACTGACTTCAATGTCACAAGTGATTCCTATAATAAGAAATGCAATGGTTTAATAACTATCCTGGATTCCAATTTCTAATGACAAGGTCATCCTAGACTCGGTACATTAACATTGACATCACCTATCCCAAATTGCTCAAACCTGAAATAAACAGATCACACTAAGTCTAGCAAGGTTTGAAAGTGAATGTACAAAGGTTCGGGTGATTATGAAGCCAAAATGGGGGTCTCGGAGATTGAAATAACTCAAGTGTAAAACATGGCAGATTTGCTGAAATTTACATCGATAGAAAATAGCTTGAGAACCTAATCTAATGGAGTCTAAAATTAACCAAATTTGTCAAGGTACTAGTTTAAGATGTTTGGAACATATTGTAAGAAGGAAACAAAGTCCAATTTGGTCTTTAGGTAGAGTAAAAATGCAATGGAACAAAACTGTTCCAGATTAGACACATCGTACGGAAATCTCAATTCTGGAGCTTAACTCAAAGTTCGGGGTCAAAACTGTCTAATCCGGTAGCCAATCCGGAAATCCGGATCCGTGGCCGGATGGGTCGCAGAATGGGTTTCAGGACATGGTTTCTTATGATTTCTTGCTCTAACCTCAAATACCTTCTAATATGTAACAAATATGTTCAAACTAAGTCTATCTTAGTCCTAAAATCGAAGTATCGACAAAGAAATCATAACTTAGATGATTAAATAACTCACTGTAGAAGAATAGGTTGAAGAACAGATGAAGAAGCAGCTGAAGGTGATGACGAACAGGTTGAAGAAGCTCCTCCCTCTCTCTCTCTAGCTCTCTGGTCCTAGCATACAGAATGAAATTGAGCAACTTCATGGGTTTAAGCAGGCCAAAGCTTTAAGTAGCTGGTGTCTTAAGCTTCTGTGTGGCCAACGTTCAGCAACCAACGCATGCTAAATATCTGGACGTGAAGTATATCCATTGTTTCAATAGGAAAAATTATCACATGTTACTCGGTCCACCTCCCTAACATTACAACACCCCGTAAATTTGCCTGCGCACTTATCGTTCGATCCAATTTCGGGGTTTCGAACACGAATAAAATAAAAACCGTGACCATCTTTCAATGTTCATTTAAATCTCGAATTATCATCGAATTAGTGTTTAATTACAAATTTAATCCCCGCTAACGCCCTAAACTACCTAATTATGGGTCGGAGTCTAACAGTGTTGGAGGAGGAGTGAATCCAATCAGTGTTTTAATTATGGGCAAACAAGGCACATGAGGTGTGAATGTCCGAGAGCGGGAATGGCTACAGGAGCAAACGCGACACCGGTAGGACCTCAGGGGGGACAGAATCAGGGACAGAATAATGTGAGGAATCAAGGAAGGGGGCCAGACTGAAACAATAATAATAATAGATAGCGGGGTCCAAGGAACCATAATAATAACAATGGGTAACGTCAATGGCGAGCTTACGCAGTCATGCCTGGTGATCCTAGAAACAACGAGAACGTGGTGGCAGGTAATGTAATTGTGTGTTCTATACCTGCATATGCATTATTTGATTATGCTTCGTCACACACTTTCGTATCGCAATCTTTTATTGGTAAACTTGATAGAATAGTGGAACTGTTGGGATATGAGTTATATGTGACTCAACCCATGAAAAAAGGCACGATGTGCTGTACTGTAATATGACATTGCAGTGTACACGTTGGTGACATTGACACAATTAATGATATGATACCATTGAATATGAATCTATTTGATTTAATTCTCAGTATGGATTGGTTGGCATGTAACGGGGCTACCATTGACTATGCCCAGAAACAGGTAAATTTGCGAAAACAAAATGAGCCAGTTATATTAGAGGGTGAGAGTATCGTGACACCACCCTACTTCATATATGTCACACGAGCCCAACGACTCCTTTAGAAGGGTTGTCAAGGATACTTATGTAGCGTGTTGACGTTTGAAATTAGTAAGTTGACAGTGAATGATATTCTGGTGGTCCGAGAGTTTCTAGAAGTATTTCTTGAGGACTTGCCTGGAATGCCTATCGAGAGAGAGATCGAATTTGTAATTGAAGTTGAACCCGGGACTCAGGCTATTTTGAAGGCACCATACCGTATGGCTCCGGCTAAGCTAAAGGAGTTAAAGACTTAGCTCCAAGAGTTATTGGATAAGGGATTTATTAGATCGAGTTCGTCACCGTGCTTCTCTACTGCCATAACACAACTCATGCTTCTCTACTGTCAATCTAACCCTCATACCCTTACGTACGCACACATATTTATCCCTCACGTTTCACGTCTAATAAGTATACTCATGTCCTTCATCAAACATCAAATCATTATACCTCAATATAACAAAGTTACCCAAAACTCTCATAATTTATCCAAACTCTCAACAATCTATGACGTTGACTTTGTGTCTAACGAACTATTCGATCAATACCCAACTCACACACATCATTTTGTTTTCCTCATCATGGTTTGTTCGTGATCGCTATCACCTCAACTGATGCTAACATCGCCATTCCTGGCACTTTTTCAAATGAGACAATACATCACCACATTCCCTAACATGCTCCATAGGAGACCATCAATATCCTTCATAATTTCTCATTTCATTTAATTCATAACATGACCCACGTTCACCGCCAACGTATGATAATTAACTGTCAAGTTGTTGTACCTAACTTTCTCTCTAATGGGACCAACCCACGTCATTCCTAATACTCACATGAAGGGACCTAGTACCCTCTTGGCGTACCCTGAGGAAGCCAGTACATTTTCACGCCCCATTTCTATCATACTCGAAAGGACATCTAGTTCACACACTCCTAGTATACCCAACGGAGCCCAGTTCAATATTCACGTATACCACATACCTCATAAGGACCATCTCATATTGCATCGGTGTCTATATATGTTATGTATCACGTAACTATTTCTTAAATTTATTTAAACCACGTGGACATAGATTTCATGACTCTCCTTATGCATAATCTATCATTCTCATAACTCTCATAAATACATTCGTCATTTTTGCTCAACGATGTATCAAAAAGGTAATCCATGCTCCATCACGGCGCATCATACAGTATTCCTTCACAATATACCATAGAGTTCTACACATTCCCAACAGTCAACGGAAAGTTAACAATTAGCCACAAGGCGACTAACACATTACTGTGTACAGGGAACAAACAATAGAGGTAGGTGAATTGCCCTCTTTCAATGTGTCATTCACCAATCACAGGACGTCAACTCAATACCCATGCATCCCAATGTATTTCGTGGTCAATACCCTTCATCTTAGTGTTATATTTCACTCCTGTTTAATCTTAATCATCGTGTGGAAACATTCCTTCATAATTCAACGATTTTCATGACCACTCCTGGGTCCACATCTCACATCTCTTATCTGCAATTACTCTTAACCCTCACTCGATAGTGGTTAGACGAACCGTATCATTTTCTAGCATGATTTTCCAAGAAAACTAGGAAAAAGGTTCTCATACATGCCATTCGATTTCAATAATCCACACTGGCACGACACATGAAGGTGGCCCAGCAAGATATATTGTCTTACTAACACGATTCTCTTGGAAAGTTAGAAGACTTTCATTAACTATCACATTGATTTGGATGTTCCATCCAATTCGTCATTGACAGCACCTCATCTGAAGGTGGCCAAATAAGATATATCGTCTCACTAGCACATTTTTCTCAGAAAGTTAGACAAGTTTCATAACTAGCACCATTCCCAACGGAGACTAGTATAATATGTTCTTGTTCATTACTAGCACGCCTCCTTACAGAGGCTAGGCCACGATTCATTAATCACTAGCACATCTCCTCACGGAGGCTAAACCACAATTCATCAATCACTAGCGCATCTCCTCACGGAGGCTAGACCAAAATGCATTGTGTCGAATGCACGAGAGATTACAAAGTTCATGACACGACCCATACGGTTATAGCTATCCGATTAACACTCATTATTCACAAACTCCAACCATAAATAAAAGGGTAAAAATCTTACGTGTTACACCACAAATCATGGTCAACTCACTTACGTCATCTTCAAACACGATTCAACTAAATCATAGATAACTCAATCTTAGGAAAAGATTATCCATGCAAGATAAGGAAGATGGTAAATGGGTACCAAAACTCAACGCTCAAATCTCGAATCCATGGAAAAATCCCAACATAAAGAAATATAGAACAAAATCCCTTTTCATATTCAAAATCAAGAAATATGGGTCAAAACATGTAAAATACCCATAGATTAGAGAAGAAACATCCCTACCTCAAAGTTTTGTTCAAAGGTTTGAGCTTCCCAAACTTGAGCAACAATGGTGGTGGAGAGCTCCCAAAATCTTGCCTAAAGTTTAAAAAATATGCTTCCAAGTCTCAAATATCCACTAATCTAGAGATATTAGTGGTAGATCTTTAAGGAATTCGAAAAATATTGAGAGTAATCAAGGTTTTGGAGGGAGGGTTTGATGGGGAAGAAGACCCCTAGAGAGAGAGAGATAGAGAGAGAGAGAACTCCTTTGAGAAAAGTTAGATATTTCTCCCAAAAAATCTGATTTTTACCCTTTAAAACACGCGTCCAGAACCTGACCGGATGGTCCAAAACCTGACCAGTCAGGTTTTGCCACTAACTTAAATTTCCAAAATTTTTAGGCAAAAATCGAAATCTAATCAGAACATCTGACTGGTTGGTCACAGATCTGACTGGTCAGATCTGTCTTCCATCTGAAATTTTCAAATCTGACTGGATGGTTTTTGGGGCCTAACTTGATGGTTCAGAACCTGACCCAATGGTACAAAAATCTGACCTGATCATTTTTACCCCTTTTCACCTCCCACTTCACCTCAATCATATTTAATCACTCAATTTACGTCATACACTTCAATATGGATCGATTATGACCTTTTGATCGCATAAATTAACGAAAATTTCTAGGCCCTTATAGTGGAGTGCGCCAGTATTATTTGTTAAGAAGAAGGATGAGACGATAAGGCTTTGTATTGACTCTGAGAGTTAAAGAAAGTAACCATTAAGAATAAGTATCCCTTACTGCGGATCGGTGATCTATTCGACCAATTACAGGGAGCGAGAGTGTTTTCAAAGATCGATGTACGTTCGGGGTACCACCAACTCCAAGTAAGGATGGAGGACGTGGAGAAGACAGCTTTCCGAACTCGTTATGGATATTATGAGTTTCTTATAATGCCATTTGGGGTGACGAATGCACCAGCAGCATTCATGGATCTTATGAATCGTGTGTTCAAGCAATACTTCGATGAATTTGTTATCATCTTTATTGATGATATTTTGATCTACTCAAAGGATGACGAGCAACATGCACAACATTTGCGAACTATACTACAGACATTGAGAGACCAAAAATTATACGCCAAATTCAAAAAGTGTGAATTCTGGCTGACGAGTGTGATATTTTTGGGTCACATTATTTCAGGAGAAGGGATTTCGGTAGACAGTCAGAAAGTCAAGGCAATCATGGATTGGCTAAGACTGACAACTGTAACTAAAGTTCGTACTTTTCATGGACTAGCAGGCTATTATTGAAGATTTTTCCAGGACTTTTTCAAGATCGTTGTGCCAATTGCGGAATTGACCCGGAAGGGCAAATCTTTTGTTTGGACAAACCAACGAGACCAGTGCTTCCAGGAATTGAAGAGACGACTTATAACAGCACCTATTTTGACACTGCCAGAAGGAGTGCAAGGCTTTGCGGTTTATAGTGACGCCTCAAATCAGGGACTTTGTTGGGTCCTAATGCAACATGGGAAGGTTATTGCTTATGCATCACGACAACTGAAACCACATGAGAAGAATTACCCTATTTACGACTTGGAGTTAGCAGCATTGGTTTTCGCTCTGAAGATCTAGCGACACTATTTGTCTAGTGTCATGTGTGACGTCTTCACCGACCACCAGAGCTTAAAGTACATCTATACATAGAAGGACCTGAACCCAAGGCAACGGCGGTGGCTAGAGTTGATGAAAGACTATGACATTAACATTCAGTATCATCCTAGAAAAGCAAATGTAGTAGCAGACGCTCTTAGTCGCAAGAAGGTGTAAGTATTGGATATTCTACAGGTAGAACAACAGTGCCTCAATAAACAACAAGAAGAAGTCCGTATGTTGTTAGTCGCCGAACCATCAATTCTAGAAGAAATCAAAGTGAAACAAATGACAGATCCAAAGTTGAAGAAAATTCACGAGCAAGTAGCATCTAATCTAACTACAGAATTTACTGTGGCCGACGGCTTACTACGATTTCAAAGTCGGGTGTGTATACCCAACAATGAGGAACTCAAGCGACAAAGTTTTGATGATGGTCATAGAAAAAGATTGGTGATCCACCCAGGTATGATGAAAATGTATCAGGATCTGACACGGACCTACTGGTGGATGGGAATGAAACGAGATGCGGTAGACTACGTTAGCAGATGCCTACAATGCCAACAAATCAAAGCTATACGTCAAAAGCCAGCAGGACTGCTACAACCTCTGCCAATATACAAATGAAAATGGGAAGATATCATGATGGACTACGTTAGCGGTTTTCCCAGAACAGTGAAGGGAAACAACTCGATATGGGTAATAGTTGATCGCTTGACCAAAACGGCTCATTTCTTACCAATAAAAAATACATACTCAATGGATCAGCTAGCTAACCTATACGTAAGGGAGATCATTCTCTTACATGAGCGCCTATAACCATTACATCGGATCAAGACACGACATTCATCTCAAGATTTTGGCAATCTCTTCAGAGGGCTATGGGTACTAAACTCAACTTCAGCGTAACTTTCCATCCTCAAACAGACGGACAGTCGGAGAGGGCCATACAAACTTTAGAAGATTTATTACGTGCATGTGCACTAGAGTTCCATGGCAGCTGGGAAGAACATCTACTATTAGCAAAATTTACTTACAACAATAGTTTCCAAGCTATTATCGGCATGACATCATTTGAAGTGCCATATGGGCGAAAGTGCTGATCGCCATCATGTTGGATGATAGTTAGGGAAACTGAGCTCACAGGACCGGAGATCGTTCAAGAAACAACAGAAAATGTCAAATTGATCCAGGAACGACTGAAGGTTGCTCAAGATCGACAAAAGAGTTATGTAGATGCACATCGTCGAGTGCTAGAATTTCAAGGAGGAGAATCTGTATTTCTCAAAGTATCACCTATGAAGGGAGTTGTACGATTCGAAAAGAGAGGGACGCTCAGTCCATGCTATGTGGACCTTTCGAGGTGATCGAGAAAATAGGACCAATTGCATACCGATTGGCCTTAACACTAGAGCTTGCCAATGTACATGATATTTTTCACGTGTCAATGCTGAGAAGATACATATTGGACCCGACACACATTCTATGACAACCACCTATTTAGCTAAAAGAAGGACTGCGCTATGAGGAACAACCAGTTCGAATCCTAGACACACGTGTCAAACAACTATGGAGTGAAGAAATTCCATTACTTAAGGTCTGGTGGGAGAACCAAATAACAAGGGAGGAGACATGGGAGAAGGAGTCAGATACGCGACAGAAATACCCAGAGCTATTCGACTAAGATATGGCATTAATACATTTAAGCTTCTATCTATGATGTTCCAATTTAGACCGATTACAAGCAAGTTTGGTGGACCAGACTTCTTAAGGTAGGAAGGATGTGAGACTCCGATCCGGAAAAAATAATAATAGTAAAATATAAAAAATAAATAATATAAAATAGTGTGGATAAATTAAAATTTTGATTGAATTAAGTAATGGAGACTTTTTAGGTCAATTAGGTAGTTTATTTAACAAATGAAGAAATACTCCAAAGTTATTTAGGGATAAATGAAGTTGATTCAAAACATAATCAGAGACCAAGGAATGGTTCGATAAATTATTTTAAGCATTAATGGTAATTGGAGGTTTACCTCGATATTACTCTAGGGGACAATCGGGCGAAGTTCGGAGTTCCTAGAATGATTTATTTTTGTATACCAAATGATAACTATAGATAAGATCAGTGGTTATGAACTTATCCTAAAAAGTGAGATATTTTGCTTGTATAGTCTTAGGACTTGCCACGGAGAAAAATAAATTCCACCTCCTGTTTTATTTATCTCTATAAATGGCCATGGATACTGTTTATGGATTCATATAATCTGAGAATTGGAGAGAGCGGGGGGGCAAGAACAAGGAGAAAGAAGATGGCAAGGAAGTGATAAGAAAGTGACAATAAATTTTGGAAGAATATACGACTCACTCGTATGATTTTGGGGCATTATTTTTCTTGAGTTTTAGTTATTTATTCTTGGCTTATGGTCAACATAGACGTATATTTGCATAGGATCCGAATTTTCGGTGAAGTTCTAAATAAATAGTAGTACGAAAGTGAAGAACCGGGACAGCAATAGCTGAAGAAACCACTCGACGTGCTGGCCAATTTGGTCTGATTCTGGAGCATTTTAGAATGCTGAGCTTGACGTAGAGTTATCAAACTAGGATTAAATATCTCTTAGAACATTTATAACTTAGAGACATGATTTAATACTTACTTTATAATGATAGGTCCTAATCACGACATCAAAGGCAAGACACGGAATTGAATACCTTACGTCACTTAAGGTGAGTCCGGATAATACCCATTCACGGGTAAATTTTTAAGATATGCCCAAAAATAGACATTTGCTATATTTCGTTAAAAAAAAGAAAAAGAAAACTATTATACAATAAACTTACCTATGCATGAAGTATCATGCCATAAATGATTAAAACCGTTGACGATGATCACGTAAACATCATCTCATAAAATGTGAATTCCGGTGATTTCTGACCGCTGGAGGTGTGACAAGCTGTGGTTCGGTACAAGGTTGGGTCCCACGGCCAGGTGGCATCGAATGACATCATGCCAAATATGTGTTATATTTCAAAGGGTAGCTCCCTTAATCCAATTCTGGCATATACATTCTGTTGGATATACTTCATTTATTAATTTCATTTAAAGCATAACAAACTGTTAATTCTAGTATTGATATAACCCACGGGTTATGGAAACTATATGTTCTCAGCCACGGCCTATGGACCCGTTCATAAGCATGTCAATATATTAATGAATTATTTTTAAAAATATATATGTTGTGTAAAATCTGTAAAATGGTATATCTAGATTCATACTAGTTGTAAGCTAATGGGTGTTGCCTTGCAACACAACAGGGCTTGTGGCAGGATCTGGTGGGCTAGGCCAGTACTACGGTTTCTAATAAGTATTGGATAAGCATGTGTCGGGCCCGAAAATTTTCCGGCCCCCCTCGCGAATAATGAATTGTTGAACGGGGCTGAATAATTTCTTGACTTGATATCCGACGAAAAATAAAAATTGTTTAACAACTGGGACTTATTTAAAAACTCAAAGTCGCCGCTTGACATAAAATTTAGGTGTGTCAAGTCACCCTCTAAAGCCATTTTCGAAAAAGATGTTTTTGAAAAAGTGATTGACTGTACAATTGGATCAAAAGTGAAACAGGGTGCAAGGGCAGGACCTTGGCTTACGCAATTCAGATCTTGGTGGTAAAAATGTTGAAATGGGCATATGTTATACTTTGACCGAAACATGATATGCAAACTGGTATTTGCACGTCATGTTTCTATTTCCGAAGTGCCAGGTACCTTAAATCCCTGGTAAGAACTTTCAAGTTTAACAATGGCCCGATTCTGTTTTATTAATGAATTACCATATTAACCTTTCTTGGAATTGCAATATGCCGTCTCGGCCTAAACCAAATCAGCTATTATTGCATTTTCATTGATTTTCCGCTGGCTACCTATGTCACCAGCTTTCTGAGAATTTCAAGGTTAATTTAGTGCAAAGTGTCAATGTTGTTCCGATAATTTTTCGAGAAAACATGACACGCAAAATTGATATAAACTGTCAATGTTGCCCCGCGAGCCCGACGAAATAGGCGGCCTAAGATTGGAACGGCTCCTCTGAGACTGAAATTGCTTCCTCTGGCGCTTACGCCATTAACTTCCAGAGCTCCCCGAATAAGAATAATTAGGCACCACACTCGATTGCCTTGGCTCCCAAACTCTAGAACCTCGCTAAGCCTCCTTGGATAATTCAACGCTCCTCGCACATTCAACACTATCGGCAAAACTCATCCTGTGCTGGCTCACCACGAGCCTCTTAACTGAGGAGTGAAGACCCCTCTCAAAACGTCGACACTTACGGTCTTCCGAAGCCACGAGCTCCGGTGCAAAACGGGATAAGGTCTGAAACCTTGCAGCATATTCTGAGACAGTCATGGTCCCTTGTTCCAACCTCTCGAATTGCTCACGTAATTGTTCACGATAGGATTCTGGAAAATACTGGTTCTCGAAGAGAACCTCAAAATCTACCCATGTCAACGTCTCCACGTCCGGTTCATCGACCCTAGTTGCTTGCCTAGCGCCCCTCCGTGCATCCTTCCTTGACTCAAAGATTGACTCCCACCATTCGTTAGCCTCTCCCGTTAACTGACATGCCACAATATTGACCCTCAAGTCATCTTCTTCTATCTTCAAGGCATTGAATAGTTTGCGTATTTCAGAAAGCCAATGATTGGCTGTGAGAAAATCACCACCTTCTCCACTGAATTGTGGTGGATTTAGATGATGAAACTCCTTCATAGTGTCGATAGCTCGATTTGCAACATTGGCCCTTGCGGCCGAGTTCAACAGATTGGCCTCGGCAAGTGCCGCCACAAACTCCCTCACGAACACGCCCGGAACAACTGGCGGTTCATCGTTCTGTTCCACTTCCTCATTCACCTCCTCTGTGTAAGGAACTTCCCTCTGCTAACTCACAGCGTCTTCTAATGGTATCTCACGATAGCAACCTCGGCCTCGAGGTCCACCCAACCTCAACTCACGTCTAGGAGGCATCACGCTACAAAGTACAAGCACTAATAATGTCAAATAACGATATACTACAAGGCCAATGCATTAAACAAGTTCCCAACACGGGTCATCAATTATATATTACTCATAAACAATGAGAGGTGCAATGCAAATGAATGCTATGCACACAAGCACACACATGTCTTAAAAAAATGCAGAGTTTTGAACCCATGAGACTCTAAGTCTCCCTATGGTCTCAAAGTATTCTAACTCATGCTCTGATACCAAGTTGTCACGCCCTCGATTTTAAGTAAGATAAATATTCACATTTTAAATAAGACTGCCAATTCTACAGAAGAGATACTCCCAAATCATCTTTTTCCAAAAGGTATAAAGTCCATAAATTTCAAGTATTACAACCCAAAAAGAGGCACCCCCAGCCCGGTGATCAAAATAACATCTTAAAGTGTTACAAATGATTCAAGTATGAGTACATAATTTCCACAAAAGAGAAGTTAATATACATCTTTCAAAAATAAGTCTAAAGATGATGTATAACTCCATTCTTGACATTTTCTTCAAAACATGCATCGTTATGTATCCATGCAAGTCCAACTCATGTCTCGGAAGCAGTACCTGAAGGAATGAAAGGGTGAGCTACAAAGCCCAGTAGATACGACTATACCAATATTATATGAGTATGCAATGATTTGGCATGCTTCATGAACAACTCACAATAACACGTACGACAAATAATCCGTAAGTCTCCAAAGTATGATTGCAACATTGTGAATATAAAACGGTAAGTCAACACGGCTAGTCAATCCATGGTTCTCATATCAATTCAATTATCGCATTCCAACTAGCACCTCGCCCTTCGGTGACTAGACAATAGTGAAATATATTAATACATCTCCCGTCGGAGGCTAGACGTCGTATAACCCGTCGGAGAGCCAAACATCGTATAACCGGCACATCTCCCGTCGGAGAGCCAAGTATCTTATAACCGGCACATCTCCTGTCGGAGAGCCAAACATCATTTCGTGTCAATGCAAGGCAATCACCACGATATAATAATTCCCAAATCATAACCGACAAGCCAAAGAAATAATGTACAAATGCATAATCGTCAAATGGAATCCCGAAATCATGTATTCATCATCTATGTATGACTGAGAATAAGTGCAAATATTACCCTTAGAAGCCAATAATTCAATTATTTAATGAAAATTATCGATATGAATTCAGCACGGAATTACCGGTAATTCAGGCTCTATTACCGGGTAATAGCACGCTATTACCGGTAATACTGACACTATTACCGGTAGTACTGAACATTGCCAAAAAATGAACACTGTATTACCGGTAATATAGACCCTATTACCGGTAGTAAACTGTATTGCCCAAAAACGCCCGAAAATGAAGAAACACTGTATTACCAGTAATACAGACCCTATTACCGGTAGTAAACTGCACTGTCCAAAAAAAATGCAATTTCTGCAGATTTTTCAAAACTTCAAAAATCAAGTTCTAAACCAACAGCCAACCTCATAGATCACCAAAAACAAGTCATATACACATAATAGAGGTAAGATATCCCTACCTTGAGTGTCGGATCGAAAGATTTGAGCTCCAAAAGCAAGCCCTAACCTCCAATAGTGGATGAACTTGAGATAAACTTTCTCCAAGCAAAATGAGCACGGTCAACCACCAAATACTCACCAATAGCAAGGGAAATATAAAGGATCTTGAGGGATTCTTGATGTTTTAGCAAGATTTGAGAGATGGGGTTTGAAAGAGCTTGAACACACACTCCTCCAAGAAGCTAACGGGAAGAAGAAGAAAGAGGAGAGAGAAAATCTGGACTTTTTTTCCAAAAAACATCTGATGTGGGGCTATTTAAAGGCCCAATTGCACTTTCACCCTCCAAGTATTTTACATGCTATTCATCAAACCCCCATTCAACATACACCACACATAAGCCCCAACTCATTATATATGCAAATTTTTGATAAATCACCCTTAAAACCAAATCCCAGAAAAATCATTTATTTATTATTATTATTATTTTTTTTAAATTCCAGGTTCTCACAAATTCGAGGATGTGGTGAATACTTTTACTAACATGGCCACTCAACTTGAGATGGCCCGATTGGGACTCTTTCCCTTTTCTCTCAAGGAGAAGGCTAAGCGTTGGTTTCTCTCGCTAAGATCACATTCGGTGACTAATTGGGTTAAGATGCAAGTAGAATTTTATAAGAAATGGTTCTCATTACACCACACCAACACATTGAAGAAAAAGAACCAAAATTTTGAAGAGATACCCAACGAATCCTTTTGCTCTTGTTGGGAGAGGTATAAGGATTGCCTTCTCGCTGTTCCTCATCATGGGTATGAGGATTGGCAAATTGTGGCATTCTTTTATGAGGCCAAATTGGTCCGCAATTGCCAATTTATCAATCTTATGACCAGTGGCGAGTTTTTAAATCGAGGAGCCTCTGAGGCTCTTGCTTACTTAGATGAATTACCGGAGAACAACCAATCTTAGGATTATTCCAACCCCAATGACCGTTCGTATAGACCATCTCTTCAATAAGAAAATCTAAATAAGTACATGCCAAGAGAGGAGGAGGGCATTAGCAAACGCCTTGACCACTAGAGAAGCTTAAAATCAACTAAGTGAACAAGGTCTCTTCCATTTCTTAGCCCGCAAGGGTTGTGCCATTTGTGATACCATAGACCACACCACAAATCTATGTCTGACCATACATGCTTTCAAAGAGGTACTCAATGGATCGGATCAAGCCGAGGTCCACGCCCTTCACCAAGGGCAAAAGTCTACCAACTTGTCCTATAACAATACTTACCATCCGGGATTGAGGCAACATCCCAATTTTAGTTGGTGGAACAATGAACCAGGTGGCCCATCTCAAGGTCCTCTAGGATTCCAAGGGCATCGATCACTTGTCGCATCCAAATCCACGAGGGCCATCACCACCACAGTACCCACCCAACTCTTACAATCCTTAGGGGACCCTCCACGGGTCCCAACTCTTACCAACCACCTAACAAGCGAAGTTTGGAGGATACCTTGCAAATGTTCATACAAGGCCAAGCCAATGTCAATAAGCAAACTACTCAAGCCATTGGAGACATTCGTTCCCAACTTACCAAGTTGACTACGACCTTGGGGACTATGCAACATGACAAAAGGAAGTCTTCTTCCCAACCGCAAGCGAATCCCCAAGGTCAACACTATGTTCAAGGGGCTTCACCTTTCGGGCCCACCATTGAGCAAGCTAAGGCTATCACCACATTGAGGAGTGGGAAAGAGGTCAACAAGACCATCCTATTGAAAACTACCCCTCCTTCGGCTCATACTCTGCACTCCATTCCTAATGAGCCTGTGAGTGATATGCCTCCGTCTACTCCCACTCCCACATCCCTTGGGGATCCCGTTGTCTCCACATGCCCGATTCCAGCCCCATATCTGCAAAGAGTGAGGCCACTACCTAAATTGACGAGCTCCGTGAAAATATTTAAGCTTTTCAAGCAAGTCAAAATCAATATCCCACTACTTGATGCAATCAGGCAAATACCTTCTTACGCAAAATTTTTGAAAGACTTGTGCACCATCAAGCGGAAGCACAATGTTCAAAAGAAGGTGTTCTTGACGCAACAAGTGAGTTCGATTATTCAAACCCCCATTGTGCCCAAGTACAGGACCCCGATTGTTCTACTATTTTCGTTAGAGTTGGGAAAAAGATGGTTGAGAAAGCCCTACTTGATTTGGGTGCTAGTGTTGATCTGTTGCCATATTCGGCATCTGAGCAACTCGGATTGGGTGCCATGAAACCAACCTCGGTGACCCTTCATTTAGCCGATTGAAGCGTCCAGGTACCGAGGGGTTTAGTAGAGGATGTGCTTGTCCAAATGGACAATTTTGTTTACCCGGTGGACTTCGTAGTCCTTGATACATGTCCCGTGTCCAATCTTCAAAGCCAAACGCCTATAATTCTTAGACGGCCTTTCTTGGCCACGTCCAATGCAATGATCCATTGCCGAAATGGGCTACTAAAGATGACATTCGGGAATATGAATTTTGAACTTAACATTTTTAACATTGGAAGTCAGATGGGGGATGATGATGACATTCGGGATGTGAACATAATAGATACACTTGTCCAAGAACACATTGATTTTCATCTCTTTTCAGACCCCTCGGAGACCCTACTCACAACGGATGAGGCCGCTTTTCTAGATTCGTCCGAGGTAAAGTACCTCTACTCCCTCCTCAATGTGGAAGAAGTGATGGGCACCGATAGATGGGTGCTCACTTTTGAAGATTTACCACCCGCCAAATCTAAAACTCTATCATCCACCATCCAACTGCCCAAGCTTGAGCTCAAAACTCTCCCATCTAATCTCAAGTATGCATTTCTTGGTGATATCAAGACTTTTCCGGTGGTGATTTCCTCTAGCCTTGAGGATCACCAAGAACAAGCCCTCTTAACGATTTTGAGGACTCATAAAAAGGTTATTGGGTGGACCTTAGCCAACATCTAAGGTATTAGTTTGTTACTTTGCAAACATCACATATACCTTGAGGATGACATCAAACCATCTCGCCAACCCCAGCGCTGTTTAAATCCCAACATGAGGGACGTTGTGCGAGATGAGGTGTTAAAATTGTTGGATGTGAGAATTATCTACCCTATTGCCGACAGCAAATGGGTAAGCCCTATTCAATTGGTTCCTAAGAAATCCGGAGTCACCGTGGTGGCCAATGAAAAAGGAGAATTAATCCCTATGCGAGTTGTCACCTGTTGGCGTGTGTGCATAGACTACCGGAAGCTTAATTAGTCCACAAGAATAGACAACTTCCCTCTCCCCTTCATAGATCAAATGTTGGAAAGGGTAGTCAATCACCAGTTCTATTGCTCCCTAGATGGTTATTCCAGATATAACCAAATTGAGGTGGCCCTTGAGGACCAAGAGAAGACCACTTTCACTTGCCCATTTGGCACTTTCGCCTACCGTCACATGCCCTTTGGGCTATGCAATGCTCCCGGCACCTTCTCTACATGTATGATGGGTATCTTTAGTGACATGATAAAGAAGGTAGTAGAAGTGTTCATGGATGACTTTTTGGTTTTCGGTGACTCCTTTGAGTCATGCCTCACTAATCTTGAGTTCGTACTTGTGAGATGTGAAGGGACGAACCTCGTGCTTAATTCGGAGAAGTGTTATTTCATGGTCACTCAATGTATCATTTTTGGTCACATCGTCTCTGCTAAGAGAATTGAGGTAGACAAGTTCAAAGTGGAACTTATTTCTAAACTACCCACCCCTAAGTGTGTCAAAGGACATCCATTCATTCCTTGGGCACGCCGGGTTCTATAGATGCTTCATCCAAAATTTTAGCTCCATTTCCCGTCTCTTGTGCCACTTACTCTCTAAAGACACAACGTTCGTGTGGACACAAGATTATGAGGAAGCTTTTTCTAAACTTAAAGTCGCTCTCATGACTCCTCCCATCGTGCAATCTCCGAATTGGAGCTTTCCATTTAAGTTCATGTGTGATGCTAGCGGCTATGCCATTGGCGCAGTTGAATTATACTACCACCGAGAAGGAGCTATTGGCGGTTGTGTTTGTACTTGATAAGTTTCGGTCCTACCTCATAGGATCGCCCATTGTTGTTTACACCAACCATGCCGCTCTTAAGTACCTCATGACCAAGCCCAATGCCAAGGCTTGGCTAATTAGATGGGTGCTCCTTCTCCAAGAGTTTGATATCGCAATCAAAGAAAAGAAGGGAGTAGAGAATGTGGTAGTGGATCACTTGTTTCGAAATCTCAAAATCGATGTTGGGCATTTTTCCGGAGTCGCTTTTTCGGGAATGATTTTGAGTTTTGAAATTCAATTTTTGAAACGTCTAATCTCGTTCAAAATATGGAAATCGATGATGGGCGTTTTTTCACAAAATATTTTTCAAGTCTGAAAGTCACATTTTCAAGGATCATGTTTTTGGAGATTATTTCAAATTTTGGAACTCACATTTCAAAACATCTGGTCTCATTCAAAATCTCAAAATCAATGATGAGCTTTTTTTCAAAATATTTTATGAGTTCGAAAGTCATATTTTTGGGAATTATTTTGAGTTTTGAAATTCTATTTTTCAAAACATACAATCTTGTTCGAAATCACAAAGTCGATGTTGCTCGTTTTCCCAAAAATATTTCTCGAGTCGAAAAGTCACCCTTTCGGAGATTATTTCGAGTTCTAAAATTCAATTATTGAAATGTTCGATCTCATTGAAAATATTCAAATTGATGTTGCGTGTTTTTCTTTTTTGAAACGTTTTCCAAGTATGAAAGTCGTGTTTTCGAGTGTTATTCCGAGTTTTGAAATTCAATTTTCAAAACATCAGATCTCGCTCGAAATCTCGAAATTGATGATGTACGTTTTCATAGAACATTTTTCGTGTCCAAAAGTTGCATTTTCGGGAATTATTTTGAGTTTTGAAATTTAATTTTCAAAGCGTTCGATCTCTTCCGAAATCTCAAAATCGTGCTGCACATTTTTCTAGAAATATTTCTCGCATTCGGAAGTCGCATTTTCAGGGATTATTTTGGTTTTTCAAAATCAATTTTCGAAACATCCGATATCATTCGGAATCTCAAAATCAATGTCGCACTTTTTTTTCATGTCTGAAAGTTGCATTTTCGGGAATTATTTCGAGTTTTGAAATTCAATTTTCGAAATGTCCGACCTTGTTCGAAATATCCAAATTGATGTTGCGCATTTGTTCCGAAATGTTTCCCGATAACAAAAGTTGTGTTTTCGAGTAATATTGTGAGATTTAAAATTCAATTTTCGAAACGTCTGATCTCGTTTAAAAGTTGTGTTCTCGCATTTGAAAGTCATGTTTTTGGGGATTATTTTCATTTCTGAAATTCAATTTTCGAAATGTCCAATCTCTTTCGACATCTCGAAATCGATTTTGCACTTTTTTTGAAATGTTTCCCGAGTATGAAAGTTGTGTTTTCGGGGATTATTCCCATTTTTTGAAATTCAATTGCAGAAACTTTTGGTCTCATTCGAAATTTCAAAATTGATGTTGCACATTCTTACCAAAACATTTGCCAAGTCTGAAAGTTGTGAGTTTCAGGGATGATTTTGAGATTTAAAATTCAATTTTAGAAATGTCCGATCTTGTTCAAAATCTTAAAAGCAATGTTGCGCATTTTTCTCGATTATGAAAGTCACGTTTTTAGAAATGATTTTGAGTTTGGAATCCAATTTTCAAAAAGTTTGATCTTGTTCAAAATATAGAAATCGATGATGCCCCTTTTTCCAGAAACATTTTTCAAGTCCGAAAATCGTGTTTTTGAGGATTATTTAGGCTATGTTTGGTAACCATTTCGTTTTCTGTTTTCTGTTTTTATTTCCTGAATTTTCTATTTTTGAAAAAAAATGTGTTTGGTTCATGTTTTACTTCCAAAAAATTGAAAACAGTTTTCATTATTTTCAAAAAAAGTGAAAGTATGAAAAGTGAGCTTTCATTTATTTCAAAAACAGTTTTCATTATTTTCAAAAACCAACTATGTGTATATGTATATGTATGCATGTATATATATACACTAGACGTATATATAATTATATATTTGCATATTATAGATTTATTTATATATACATATATATATTTATTATATATATAATATATATATTTATATAATATGTATAATATATATACTTATAAGTACATACTTATATACATATACATATATATGTATATAATTATACATATATATTATGGGTATAATATATATGTATATAATTATACCCATAATATATATGTACAATTATATACATATATATGTATGTATATTTATACATATTTGTGTATATGTACTTATATACATGTATATATACACATACTTTATACATATATCACACACACACACACACACACACACATATACATACATATATACATATATATATGTGTATATACTTATATAATATATATAATATATGTATACATATATATACATACTTATATATATTATATATTAGTATATTACAAGTATATATATATATATATGTATATATGTATAATATATAATAAATATGTTTATGTACATACAGTATAATACATTATACATAAACATTATATGTATGTTATAATACATATGTATATGTATAATTATATATATATATATATAAGTATAAGTATAAGTACATATATACTTATATGTACATATATATGTACTTATATACATGTATATATATACCTATATATACATATATACACTTATATATATTATAAGTATATTATACTTATATAAATATATATAAACTTTGATATATACTTATATAAGTCTTTATACACACACAAGAGTTTATATGTATAACAAACTAAAAACAGGTTAACACAAACAAGTTTTTTATTTTTGTTTTTTTAAAAACAAAAACAAAAATTAGGAAACAAAAATAGAAAACACAAAACAGAAAACAGGAAGTGTTACCAAACAAGCCCTTAGTGTTTTGAAATTTAATTTTCAAACCATCCAATCTCATTCGAAATCGATGATGCGTGTCTTCTGAAATATTGCCTGAGTCCGAAAGTCAATTTTCGGAACGTTTGATTTGCTTTGAAATCTCGAAGTTGATATTGTACGCTTTTCCAAAAATATTACTTAAATTTGAAAGTCGCCTTTTTGGGGATTTTTTTGAGTTTTAAAATTCAATTTTCGAAACGTTTGATCTCGTCCGAAATCTCAATACCAATGTTTCGCGTTTTTTCAGAAACATTTCTTGAATACAAAAGTCGCATTTTCAGGAATTATTTCAATTTTTAAAACTTCCGATCTCGTTCGAAATATCGAAATCGATATTGGCGTTGTTTCCGAATCGTTTCCCGAGTCTGAAAGTCGTGAAATTCAATTTTTTAAACTTCTAATCTCGTCTGAAATTTAGAAATCGATGTTGCACGTTTTTCTGAAAATATTTCTCAAGTCCAAAAGTCGCATTTTCTGGGATTATTACAAATTTTAAATTTCAATTTTTCAAACGTCTGATATCATTCAAAATCTCGCAATCAATGATCGCGTTCAAATCACAAAATTGATGTAATTCTATTTTTTGAAAGTCATATTTTTTGGAATTATTTCGAGTTATGCAATTCTATTTTTCAAGACATATGATCGCGTTCGAAATCACAAAATCGATGTTGCGCATTTTTCAAAAAATATTTCTTGAGTCCGAAAGCCACACTTTTGAGGATTATTTTGAGTTTTGAAATTTAATTTTTTAAACGTCCAATCTCGTTCAAAATATCAAAATTGGCACATTTTTTTGATACGTTTCTGAGTACGAAGTTCTTGTTTTCAAGTATTATTTTTATTTATGAAATTCAATTTTAGAAACGTCCGATCTCTTTCAAACTGTCAAAATTGATGATGTGCATTGTTTTTGAAATATATCTCGAGTCTAAAATTCGTGTATTTGGGAATTATTTTGAGTTTTGAAATTCAATAAACGTCTTATCTGGTTAGGAATCTCCAAATTGATGATACATTTTCTGTGTTCGAAAGTCGCATTTCAGGAATTATTTCGAGTTGTGAAATGTCTGATCTCTTTTGAAATCTCGAAATCGATGTTGCACTTTTTTTCCAAATATTTCCGAGTACAAAAGAGATTATTTTAATTTTTGAAATTCAATTTTCGAAACGTCTGATCTCGTTCAAAATTTCAAAACTGATGTTTCGTGTTTTTTCCTGAAACATTTGCGGAGTCTAGAAGTCATGTTTTCGGGGATGATTTGGAGTTTTGAAATTCAATTTCCAAAACGTATGATCTCGTTCGAAATCTCAAAATCGATGTTGCGCATTTTTCCCTAGTTTGAAAGTCATGTTTTCGGAAATAATTTTGAGTTTTGAAATTTAATTTTTGAAACGTTCAATCTCATTAAAAATATAGAAATCGATGATGCCCGTTTTTCCCGAAACATTTTTCGGGTCCGAAATCATATTTTTGAGTATTATTTCGAGTTTTGAAATCTAATTTTTGAACCATCTGATCTTGTTTGAAATCGATGATGCGTGTTTTCCGAAATATTTCTCGAGTCTAAAAGTCATGTGTTCAGAGATCATTTCAAGTTTTGAAATTCAAGAAATGTTCGTTCTCGTTTGAAATCTCAAAATCGATGATATACGCATTTTTCCAAAATATTTTCAGTGTCCAGAAGTTTCATTTTGAGGGATTATTTTGAGTTTTGAAATATAATTTTTGAAACGATCGATCTCCTTCGAAATCTCAAAATCGATGTTGCACGTTTTCTAGAAACGTTTCTTGCGTTCGAAAGTTGTGATTTCGAGTATTATTTTGATTTTTTTAATTCAAATTTTGAAACTTCCAATCTCATTCGAAATGTAGAAATCGATGATGCATGTTGTTTTTGAAATATTTTTCGAGTCTGAAAGTCGCGTTTTCAGAGATTATTTTGAGGTTTCAAATTCAATTTTTGAAACTTTTGATTTCGTTCAAATTATCCCAAAATGTTGTGCGTTTTTTTTCTTAAATCTTTTCGGAGTACAAAAGTCATGTTTTCAAAATTCTTGAAATTCAAATTTTGAAACGCTCGATTCTGTTTGAAATCTCGAAATCGATGATGCGAGTTTTCCCAAAATATTTTTCATTCCTGAAGCTTGCATTTTCAGGCATTATTTCGAGTTTTGAAATTCAATTTCCGAAACGTTCAGTCTCCTTCGAAATCTCGAAATCATGTTGCGCATTTTTCCAGAAATGTTTCTCATTTTGAAAATCATGTTTTCAGGGATTTTTTTTATTTTGAAAATTCAATTTTTGAAACGTCCAATCTCTTTCAAAATCTCAAAATCGATGTTATATTGTTTTTTTGAAATGTTTCCCGAGTACAAAAGTCCGGAACACACTCCGGGCGGGAAAGTCGTGTTTTTACCGAAACGGCTACCGCGTCGAAAGTTGCGATCTTTCGGGCACCGTCACGAATTTCAATACCGAACTCACCGAACGTCTGGTTCTGTGTGAAATCCAAAAATAGACCATTATCGTTTTGTCCGGAACACACTCCGGGCGGGAAAGTCGTGTTTTTACCGACACGGCTACCGCGTCGAAAGTTGCAATCTTTCGGGCACCATCACGAATTTCGATACCGAACTCACCGAACGTCTGGTTCTGTGTGAAATCCAAAAATAGACCATTATTGTTTCATCCGGAACACACTCCGGGCGGGAAAGTCGTGTTTTTACCGAAACGGCTACCGCGTCGAAAGTTGCGATCTTTCGGGCACCGTCACGAATTTCGATACCGAACTCACCGAACGTCTGGTTCTGTGTGAAATCCAAAAATAGACCATTCACGTTTCGTCCAGAACACACTCCGGGAGGGAAAGTCGTGTTTTTACCGAAACGGCTACCGCGTCGAAAGTTGTAATCTTTCGGGCACCGTCACGAATTTCGATACCGAACTCACCGAACGTATGGTTCTATGTGAAATCCAAAAAGAGACCATTCAAGTTTCGTCCAGAACACACTCCGGGCGGAAAAGTCTTGTTTTTACCGAAACGGCTACCGCGTCGAAAGTTGCGATCTTTCGGGCACCGTCATGAATTTCGATACCGAACTCACCGAACGTTTGGTTATGTGTGAAATCCAAAAATAGACCAATCTCGTTTCATCCGGAACACACTCCGGGCGGAAAAGTCGTGTTTTTACCGAAACGGCTACCGCGTCGAAAGTTGCGACCTTTCAGGCACCGTCTCGAATTTCGACACCGAACTCACCGAACGTCTGGTTCTGTGTGAAATCCAAAAAGAGACCATTCAAGTTTCGTCCGGAACACACTCCGGGCGGGAAAGTCGTGTTTTTACCGAAACGGCTACCGCGTCGAAAGTTGCGATCTTTCGGGCACCGTCCCGAATTTCGATACCAAACTCACCGAACGTCTGGTTCTGTGTGAAATTCAAAAATAGACCATTCACGTTTTATCCGGAACACACTCCGGGCGGGAAAGTTGTGTTTTTACCGAAACGGCTACCGCGTCGAAAGTTGCGATCTTTCGGGCACCGTCACGAATTTCGATACCGAACTCACCGAACGTCTGGTTCTGTGTGAAATCCAAAAATAGACCATTATCGTTTCGTCCGGAACACACTCCGAGCGGGAAAGTCGTGTTTTTACCGAAACGGCTACCGCGTCGAAAGTTGCAATCTTTCAGGCACTGTCATGAATTTCGATACCGAACTCACCGAACGTCTGGTTCTGTGTGTAATCCAAAAAGAGACAATTCAAGTTTCGTCCGGAACACACTCCGGGCGGGAAAGTCGTGTTTTTACCGAAACGGCTACCGCGTCGAAAGTAGAGATCTTTCGGCGACCGTCTCGAATTTCGATACCGAACTCACCGAACGTCTGGTTCTGTGGGAAATCCAAAAAGAGACCATTCAAGTTTCGTCCGGAACAGACTCCGGGCGGAAAAGTCGTGTTTTTACCGAAACGGCAACCGCGTCAAAAGTTGCGATCTTTCGGGCACCGTCATGAATTCCGATACCGAACTCACCGAACGTCTGGTTCTGTGTGAAATCGAAAAATAGACCATTCTCATTTCGTCCGGAACACACTCCTGGCGGGAAAGTCGTGTTTTTACCGAAACGACGACCGCGTCGAAAGTTGCGATATTTCGGGCACCGTCACGAATTTCGATACCGAACTCACCGAACGTCTGGTTCTGTGTGAAATCCAAAAATAGACCATTATCGTTTCATCCGGAACACACTCCGGGCAGGAAAATCGTGTTTTTATCGAAATGGCTACCGCATCGAAAGTTGCGATCTATCGCGCACCGTCACGAATTTCGATACTGAACTCACCGAACGTCTGGTTTTGTGTCAAATCCAAAAATAGACCATTCACGTTTCGTCCAGAACATACTCCGGGAGGGAAAGTCGTGTTTTTACCGAAACGTCTACCGCGTCGAAAGTTGCGATATTTCAGGCACTGTCATGAATTTCGATACCGAACTCACCGAACGTCTGGTTCTGTGTGTAATCCAAAAAGAGACAATTCAAGTTTCGTCCGGAACACACTCCGGGCGGGAAAGTCGTGTTTTTACCGAAACGGCTACCGCGTCGAAAGTTGCGATCTTTCGGGCACCGTCCCGAATTTCGATACCGAACTCACCGAACGTCTGGTTCTGTGTGAAATCCAAAAATAGACCATTCACGTTTCGTCCGGAACACACTTCGGGCGGGAAAGTCGTGTTTTTACCGAAACGACTACCGCGTCGAAAGTTGCGATCTTTCGGGCACCGTCACGAATTTCGATACCAAACTCACCGAACGTCTGGTTCTATGTGAAATCCAAAAATAGACCATTATCGTTTCGTCCGGAACACACTCCGGGCGGGAAAGTCGTGTTTTTACCGAAACGGCTACCGCGTCGAAAGTTGCAATCTTTCGGGCACCGTCCCGCATTTCGATACCGAACTCACCGAACGTCTGGTTCTGTGTGAAATCCCAAAATAGACCATTCACGTTTCACCCGGAACACACTCCGGGAGGGAAAGTCGTGTTTTTACCAAAACGGCTACCGCGTCGAAAGTTGCGATCTTTCGGGCACCATCCCGAATTTCGATACCGAACTCACCGAACGTCTGGTTCTGTGTGAAATCCAAAAATAGACCATTCACATTTCGCCCGGAACACACTCCGGACGGGAAAGTCGTGTTTTTACCGAAACGGCTGCCGCGTCGAAAGTTGCGATCTTTCGTGCACCGTCCCGAATTTCGATACCGAACTCACCGAACGTCTGGTTCTGTGTGAAATCCAAAAACAGACCATTCACGTTTCGTCCGGAACACACTCCGGGCGGGAAAGTCGTGTTTTTACCAAAACGGTTACCGCGTCGAAAGTTGCGATCTTTTGGGCACCGTCACGAATTTCGATACCGAACTCACCGAACGTCTGGTTCTGTGTGAAATCCAAAAATAGACCATTCACGTTTCGTCCAGAACACACTCCGGGAGAGAAAGTCGTGTTTTTACCGAAACGGCTACCGCATCGAAAGTTGCGATCTTTCAGGCACCGTCACGAATTTCGATACTGAACTCACCGAACGTCTGGTTCTGTGTGTACTCCAAAAATAGACCATTATCGTTTCATCCGGAACACACTCCGGGCAGGAAAATCGTGTTTTTACCGAAATGGCTACCGCGTCGAAAGTTGCGATCTATCGCGCACCGTCACGAATTTCGATACCGAACTCACCGAACGTCTGGTTCTGTGTGAAATCCAAAAATAGACAATTCACGTTTCGTCCAGAACACACTCCGGGAGGGAAAGTCGTGTTTTTACCGAAACGGCTACCGCGTCGAAAGTTGCGATCTTTCAGGCACCGTCACGAATTTCGATACCGAACTCACCGAACGTCTGGTTCTGTGTGTAATCCAAAAAGAGACAATTCAAGTTTCGTCCGGAACACACTCCGGGCGGGAAAGTCGTGTTTTTACCGAAACGGCTACCGCGTCGAAAGTTGTGATCTTTCGGGCACCGTCCCGAATTTCGACACCGAACTCAGCGAACGTCTGGTTCTGTGTGAAATCCAAAAATGGACCATTCGCGTTTCGTCCGGAACACACTCCGGGCGGGAAAGTCGTGTTTTTACCGAAACGGCTACCGCGTCGAAAGTTGCGATCTTTCGGGCACCGTCACGAATTTCGATACCGAACTCACCGAACGTCTGGTTCTGTGTGAAATCCAAAAATAGACCATTATCGTTTCGTCCGGAACACACTCCGGGGGGGAAAGTCGTGTTTTTACCGAAACGGCTACCGCGTCGAAAGTTGCGATCTTTCGGGCACCGTCACGAATTTCGATACCGAAATGACCGAACGTCTGGTTCTGTGTGAAATCCAAAAATAGACCATTATCGTTTCGTCCGGAACACACTCCGGGCGGGAAAGTCGTGTGTTTTACCGAAACGGCTACCGCGTCGAAAGTTGCGATCTTTCGGGCACCGTCACGAATTTCGATACCAAACTCACTGAACGTCTGGTTCTGTGTAAAATCCAAAAATAGACCATTATCGTTTCGTCCGGAACACACTCCGGGCGGGAAAGTCGTGTTTTTACCGAAACGGCTACCGCGTCGAAAGTTGCGATCTTTCGGGCACCGTCACGAATTTCGATACCGAACTCACCGAACGTCTGGTTCTGTGTGAAATCCAAAAATAGACCATTCACATTTTGCCCGGAACACACTCCGGGCGGGAAAGTCGTGTTTTTACCGAAACGGCTACCGCGTCGAAAGTTGCGATCTTTCGTGCACCGTCCCAAATTTCGATACCGAACTCACCGAACGTCTGGTTCTGTGTGAAATCCAAAAATAGACCATTCACGTTTCGTCCGGAACACACTCCGGGCGGGAAAGTCGTGTTTTTACCAAAACGGTTACCGCGTCGAAAGTTGCGATCTTTCGGGCACCGTCACGAATTTCGATACCGAACTCACCGAACGTCTGGTTCTGTGTGAAATCCCAAAATAGACCATTCACGTTCGTCCAGAACACACTCCGGGAGGGAAAGTCGTGTTTTTACCGAAACGGCTACCGCCTCGAAAGTTGCGATCTTTCAGGCACCGTCACGAATTTTGATACTGAACTCACCGAACGTCTGGTTCTGTGTGTAATCCAAAAATAGACCATTATCGTTTCATCCGGAACACACTCCGGGCAGGAAAATCGTGTTTTTACCGAAATGGCTACCGCGTCGAAAGTTGCGATCTATCGCGCACCGTCACGAATTTCGATACCGAACTCACCGAACGTCTGGTTCTGTGTGAAATCCAAAAATAGACAATTCACGTTTCGTCCAGAACACACTCCGGGAGGGAAAGTCGTGTTTTTACCGAAACGGCTACCGCGTCGAAAGTTGCGATCTTTCGGGCACCGTCACGAATTTCGATACCGAACTCACCGAACGTCTGGTTCTGTGTGAAATCCAAAAATAGACCATTATCGTTTCGTCCGGAACACACTCCGGGCGGGAAAGTCGTGTGTTTTACCGAAACGGCTACCGCGTCGAAAGTTGCGATCTTTCGGGCACCGTCACGAATTTCGATACCAAACTCACTGAACGTCTGGTTCTGTGTGAAATCCAAAAATAGACCATTATCGTTTCGTCCGGAACACACTCCGGGCGGGAAAGTCGTGTTTTTACCGAAACGGCTACCGCGTCGAAAGTTGCGATCTTTCGGGCACCGTCACGAATTTCGATACCGAACTCACCGAACGTCTGGTTCTGTGTGAAATCCAAAAATAGAACATTCACATTTTGCCCGGAACACACTCCGGGCGGGAAAGTCGTGTTTTTACCGAAACGGCTACCGCGTCGAAAGTTGCGATCTTTCGTGCACCGTCCCAATTTCGATACCGAACTCACCGAACGTCTGGTTCTGTGTGAAATCCAAAAATAGACCATTCACGTTTCGTCCGGAACACACTCCGGGCGGGAAAGTCGTGTTTTTACCAAAACGGTTACCGCGTCGAAAGTTGCGATCTTTCGGGCACCGTCACGAATTTCGATACCGAACTCACCGAACGTCTGGTTCTGTGTGAAATCCCAAAATAGACCATTCACGTTCGTCCAGCACACACTCCGGGAGGGAAAGTCGTGTTTTTACCGAAACGGCTACCGCCTCGAAAGTTGCGATCTTTCAGGCACCGTCACGAATTTTGATACTGAACTCACCGAACGTCTGGTTCTGTGTGTAATCCAAAAATAGACCATTATCGTTTCATCCGGAACACACTCCGGGCAGGAAAATCGTGTTTTTACCGAAATGGCTACCGCGTCGAAAGTTGCGATCTATCGCGCACCGTCACGAATTTCGATACCGAACTCACCGAACGTCTGGTTCTGTGTGAAATCCAAAAATAGACAATTCACGTTTCGTCCAGAACACACTCCGGGAGGGAAAGTCGTGTTTTTACCGAAACGGCTACCGCGTCGAAAGTTGCGATCTTTCGGGCACCGTCACGAATTTCGATACCGAACTCACCGAACGTCTGGTTCTGTGTGAAATCCAAAAATAGACCATTATCGTTTCGTCCGGAACACACTCCGGGGGGGAAAGTCGTGTTTTTACCGAAACGGCTACCGCGTCGAAAGTTGCGATCTTTCGGGCACCGTCACGAATTTCGATACCGAAATGACCGAACGTCTGGTTCTGTGTTAAATCCAAAAATAGACCATTATCGTTTCGTCCGGAACACACTCCGGGCGGGAAAGTCGTGTGTTTTACCGAAACGGCTACCGCGTCGAAAGTTGCGATCTTTCGGGCACCGTCACGAATTTCGATACCAAACTCACTGAACGTCTGGTTCTGTGTGAAATCCAAAAATAGACCATTATCGTTTCGTCCGGAACACACTCCGGGCGGGAAAGTCGTGTTTTTACCGAAACGGCTACCGCGTCGAAAGTTGCGATCTTTCGGGCACCGTCACGAATTTCGATACCGAACTCACCGAACGTCTGGTTCTGTGTGAAATCCAAAAATAGACCATTCACATTTTGCCCGGAACACACTCCGGGCGGGAAAGTCGTGTTTTTACCGAAACGGCTACCGCGTCGAAAGTTGCGATCTTTCGTGCACCGTCCCAAATTTCGATACCGAACTCACCGAACGTCTGGTTCTGTGTGAAATCCAAAAATAGACCATTCACGTTTCGTCCGGAACACACTCCGGGCGGGAAAGTCGTGTTTTTACCAAAACGGTTACCGCGTCGAAAGTTGCGATCTTTCGGGCACCGTCACGAATTTCGATACCGAACTCACCGAACGTCTGGTTCTGTGTGAAATCCCAAAATAGACCATTCACGTTCGTCCAGAACACACTCCGGGAGGGAAAGTCGTGTTTTTACCGAAACGGCTACCGCCTCGAAACTTGCGATCTTTCAGGCACCGTCACGAATTTTGATACTGAACTCACCGAACGTCTGGTTCTGTGTGTAATCCAAAAATAGACCATTATCGTTTCATCCGGAACACACTCCGGGCAGGAAAATCGTGTTTTTACCGAAATGGCTACCGCGTCGAAAGTTGCGATCTATCGCGCACCGTCACGAATTTCGATACCGAACTCACCGAACGTCTGGTTCTGTGTGAAATCCAAAAATAGACAATTCACGTTTCGTCCAGAACACACTCCGGGAGGGAAAGTCGTGTTTTTACCGAAACGGCTACCGCGTCGAAAGTTGCGATCTTTCAGGCACCGTCACGAATTTCGATACCGAACTCACCGAACGTCTGGTTCTGTGTGTAATCCAAAAAGAGACAATTCAAGTTTCGTCCGGAACACACTCCGGGCGGGAAAGTCGTGTTTTTACCGAAACGGCTACCGCGTCGAAAGTTGCGATCTTTCGGGCACCGTCACGAATTTCGATACCGAACTCACCGAACGTCTAGTTCTGTGTGAAATCCAAAAATAGACCATTATCGTTTCGTCCGGAACACACTCCGGGCGGGAAAGTCGTGTTTTTACCGAAACGGCTACCGCGTCGAAAGTTGCGATCTTTCGGGCACCGTCCCGAGTTTCGATACCGAACTCACCGAACGTCTGGTTCTGTGTGAAATCAAAAAATAGACCATTATCGTTTCGTCCGGAACACACTCCGGGCGGGAAAGTCGTGTGTTTTACCGAAACGGCTACCGCGTCGAAAGTTGCGATCTTTCGGGCACCGTCACGAATTTCGATACCAAACTTGCCGAACGTCTGGTTCTGTGTGAAATCCAAAAATAGACCATTATCGTTTCGTCCGGAACAAACTCCGGGCGGGAAAGTCGTGTTTTTACGGAAACGGCTACCGCGTCGAAAGTTGCGATCTTTCGGGCACCGTCCCGAATTTCGATACCGAACTCACCGAACGTCTGGTTCTGTGTGAAATCCAAAAATAGACCATTCACATTTCGCCCGGAACACACTCCGGGCGGGAAAGTCGTATTTTTACCGAAACGGCTACCGCGTCGAAAGTTGCGATCTTTCGTGCACCGTCCCGAATTTCGATACCGAACTCACCGAACGTCTGGTTCTGTGTGAAATCCAAAAATAGACCATTCACGTTTCGTCCGGAACACACTCCGGGCGGGAAAGTCGTGTTTTTACCAAAACAGTTACCGCGTCGAAAGTTGCGATCTTTCGGGCACCGTCACGAATTTCGATACCGAACTCACCGAACGTCTGGTTCTGTGTGAAATCCAAAAATAGACCATTCACGTTCGTCCAGAACACACTCCGGGAGGGAAAGTCGTGTTTTTACCGAAACGGCTACCGCCTCGAAAGTTGCGATCTTTCAGGCACCGTCACGAATTTTGATACTGAACTCACCGAACGTCTGGTTCTGTGTGTAATCCAAAAATAGACCATTATCGTTTCATCCGGAACACACTCTGGGCAGGAAAATCGTGTTTTTACCGAAATGGCTACCGCGTCGAAAGTTGCGATCTATCGCGCACCGTCACGAATTTCGATACCGAACTCACCGAACGTCTGGTTCTGTGTGAAATCCAAAAATAGACAATTCACGTTTCGTCCAGAACACACTCCGGGAGGGAAAGTCGTGTTTTTACCGAAACGGCTACCGCGTCGAAAGTTGCGATCTTTCAGGCACCGTCACGAATTTCGATACCGAACTCACCAAACGTCTGGTTCTGTGTGTAATCCAAAAAGAGACAATTCAAGTTTCATCCGGAACACACTCCGGGCGGGAAAGTCGTGTTTTTACCGAAACGGCTACCGCGTCGAAAGTTGCGATCTTTCGGGCACCGTCACGAATTTCGATACCGAACTCACCGAACGTCTGGTTCTGTGTGAAATCCAAAAATAGACCATTATCGTTTCGTCCGGAACACACTCCGGGCGGGAAAGTCGTGTTTTTACCGAAACGGCTACCGCGTCGAAAGTTGCGATCTTTCGGGCACCGTCCCGAGTTTCGATACCGAACTCACCGAACGTCTGGTTCTGTGTGAAATCAAAAAATAGACCATTATCGTTTCGTCCGGAACACACTCCGGGCGGGAAAGTCGTGTTTTTACGGAAACGGCTACCGCGTCGAAAGTTGCGATCTTTCGGGCACCGTCCCGAATTTCGATACCGAACTCACCGAACGTCTGGTTCTGTGTGAAATCCAAAAATAGACCATTCACATTTCGCCCGGAACACACTCCGGGCGGGAAAGTCGTATTTTTACCGAAACGGCTACCGCGTCGAAAGTTGCGATCTTTCGGGCACCGTCACGAATTTCGATACCGAACTCACCGAACGTCTGGTTCTGTGTGAAATCCAAAAATAGACCATTCACGTTTCGTCCAGAACACACTCCGGGAGGGAAAGTCGTGTTTTTACCGAAACGGCTACCGCATCGAAAGTTGCGATCTTTCAGGCACCGTCACGAATTTCGATACTGAACTCACCGAACGTCTGGTTCTGTGTGTAATCCAAAAATAGACCATTATCGTTTCATCCGGAACACACTCCGGGCAGGAAAATCGTGTTTTTACCGAAATGGCTACCGCGTCGAAAGTTGCGATCTATCGCGCACCGTCACGAATTTCGATACCGAACTCACCGAACGTCTGGTTCTGTGTGAAATCCAAAAATAGACAATTCACGTTTCGTCCAGAACACACTCCGGGAGGGAAAGTCGTGTTTTTACCGAAACGGCTACCGCGTCGAAAGTTGCGATCTTTCAGGCACCGTCACGAATTTCGATACCGAACTCACCGAACGTCTGGTTCTGTGTGTAATCCAAAAAGAGACAATTCAAGTTTCGTCCGGAACACACTCCGGGCGGGAAAGTCGTGTTTTTACCGAAACGGCTACCGCGTCGAAAGTTGCGATCTTTCGGGCACCGTCCCGAATTTCGATACCGAACTCACCGAACGTCTGGTTCTGTGTGAAATCCAAAAATGGACCATTCGCGTTTCGTCCGGAACACACTCCGGGCGGGAAAGTCGTGTTTTTACCGAAACGGCTACCGCGTCGAAAGTTGCGATCTTTCGGGCACCGTCACGAATTTCGATACCGAACTCACCGAACGTCTGGTTCTGTGTGAAATCCAAAAATAGACCATTATCGTTTCGTCCGGAACACACTCCGGGCGGGAAAGTCGTGTTTTTACCGAAACGGCTACCGCGTCGAAAGTTGCGATCTTTCGGGCACCGTCATGAATTTCGATACCGAACTCACCGAACGTCTGGTTCTGTGTGAAATCCAAAAATAGACCATTATTGTTTCGTCCGGAACACACTCCGGGCGGGAAAGTCGTGTGTTTTACCGAAACGGCTACCGCGTCGAAAGTTGCGATCTTTCGGGCACCGTCACGAATTTCGATACCGAACTCAACGAACGTCTGGTTCTGTGTGAAATCCAAAAATAGACCATTATCGCTTCGTCTGGAAGACAATCCGGGCGGGAAAGTCGTGTTTTTACCGAAACGGCTACCGCGTCGAAAGTTGCGACCTTTCGGGCACCGTCTCGAATTTCGACACCGAACTCACCGAACGTCTGGTTCTGTGTGAAATCCAAAAAGAGACCATTCAAGTTTGGTCCGGAACACACTCCGGGCGGGAAAGTCGTGTTTTTACCGAAACGGCTACCGCGTGGGAAGTTGCGATCTTTCGGGGACCGTCCCGAATTTCGATACCGAACTCACCGAATGTCTGGTTCTGTGTGAAATCCAAAAATAGACCATTAACGTTTCGTCCGGATCACACTTCGGGCAGGAAAGTCATGTTTTTACCGAAACGGCTACCGCGTCGAAAGTTGCGATCTTTCGGGCACCGTCACGAATTTCGATACCGAACTCACCGAACGTCTGGTTCTGTGTGAAATCCAAAAATAGACCATTATCGTTTCGTCCGGAACACACTCCGGGCGGGAAAGTCGTGTTTTTACCGAAACGGCTACCGCGTCGAAAGTTGCGATCTTTCGGGCACCGTCCTCAATTTCGATACCGAACTCACCGAACGTCTGGTTCTGTGTGAAATCCAAAAATACACCATTATCGTTTCGTCCGGAACACACTCCGGGCGGGAAAGTCGTGTTTTTACCGAAACGGCTACCGCGTCGAAAGTTGCGATCTTTGGGGCACCGTCACGAATTTCGATACCGAACTCACCGAACGTCTGGTTCTGTGTGAAATCCAAAAATAGACCATTATCGTTTCGTCCGGAACACAATCCGGGCGGGAAAGTCGTGTTTTTACCGAAACGGCTACCGCGTCGAAAGTTGCGACCTTTCGGGCACCGTCTCGAATTTCGACACCGAACTCACCGAACGTATGGTTTTGTGTGAAATCCAAAAATAGACCATTATCGTTTCGTCCGGAACACATTCTGGGCTGGAAAGTCGTGTTTTTACGGAAACGGCTACCGCGTGGAAAGTTGCGATCTTTCGGGCACCGTCCCGAATTTCGATACCGAACTCACCGAATGTCTGGTTCTGTGTGAAATCCAAAAATAGACCATTCACGTTTCGTCCGGAACACACTCCGGGCAGGAAAGTCATGTTTTTACCGAAACGGCTACCGCGTCGAAAGTTGCGATCTTTCGATCACCGTCCCGAATTTCGATACCGAACTCACCGAACGTCTGGTTCTGTGTGAAATCCAAAAATACACCATTATCGTTTCGTCCGGAACACACTCCGGGCGGGAAAGTCGTGTTTTTACCGAAACGGCTACCGCGTCGAAAGTTGTGATCTTTCGGGCACCGTCCCGAATTTCGATACCGAACTCACCGAACGTCTGGTTCTGTGTGAAATCCAAAAATAGACCATTCACGTTTCGTCCGGAACACACTCCGGGCGGGAAAGTCGTGTTTTTACCAAAATGGCTACCGCGTCGAAAGTTGCGATCTTTCAGGCACCGTCACGAATTTCGATACTGAACTCACCGAACGTCTGGTTCTGTGTGTAATCCAAAAATAGACCATTATCGTTTCATCCGGAACACACTCCGGGCAGGAAAATCGTGTTTTTACCGAAATGGCTACCGCGTCGAAAGTTGCGATCTATCGCGCACCGTCACGAATTTCGATACCGAACTCACCGAACGTCTGGTTCTGTGTGAAATCCAAAAATAGACAATTCACGTTTCGTCCAGAACACACTCCGGGAGGGAAAGTCGTGTTTTTACCGAAACGGCTACCGCGTCGAAAGTTGCGATCTTTCAGGCACCGTCACGAATTTCGATACCGAACTCACCGAACGTCTGGTTCTGTGTGTAATCCAAAAAGAGACAATTCAAGTTTCGTCCGGAACACACTCCGGGCGGGAAAGTCGTGTTTTTACCGAAACGGCTACCGCGTCGAAAGTTGCGATCTTTCGGGCACCGTCCCGAATTTCGATACCGAACTCACCGAACGTCTGGTTCTGTGTGAAATCCAAAAATGGACCATTCGCGTTTCGTCCGGAACACACTCCGGGCGGGAAAGTCGTGTTTTTACCGAAACGGCTACCGCGTCGAAAGTTGCGATCTTTCGGGCACCGTCACGAATTTCGATACCAAACTCACCGAACGTCTGGTTCTGTGTGAAATCCAAAAATAGACCATTATCGTTTCGTCCGGAACACACTCCGGGCGGGAAAGTCGTGTTTTTACCGAAACGGCTACCGCGTCGAAAGTTGCGATCTTTCGGGCACCGTCACGAATTTCGATACCGAACTCACCGAACGTCTGGTTCTGTGTGAAATCCAAAAATAGACCATTATTGTTTCGTCCGGAACACACTCCGGGCGGGAAAGTCGTGTGTTTTACCGAAACGGCTACCGCGTCGAAAGTTGCGATCTTTCGGGCACCGTCACGAATTTCGATACCGAACTCACTGAACGTCTGGTTCTGTGTGAAATCCAAAAATAGACCATTATCGTTTCGTCCGGAACACACTCCGGGCGGGAAAGTCGTGTTTTTACCGAAACGGCTACCGCGTCGAAAGTTGCGATCTTTCGGGCACCGTCCTCAATTTCGATACCGAACTCACCGAACGTCTGGTTCTGTGTGAAATCCAAAAATAGACCATTATCGTTTCGTCCGGAACACACTCCGGGCGGGAAAGTCGTGTTTTTACCGAAACGGCTACCGCGTCGAAAGTTGCGATCTTTGGGGCACCGTCACGAATTTCGATACCGAACTCACCGAACGTCTGGTTCTGTGTGAAATCCAAAAATAGACCATTATCGTTTCGTCCGGAACACAATCCGGGCGGGAAAGTTGTGTTTTTACCGAAACGGCTACCGCGTCGAAAATTGCGACCTTTCGGGCACCGTCTCGAATTTCGACACCAAACTCACCGAACGTATGGTTCTGTGTGAAATCCAAAAAGAGACCATTCAAGTTTCGTCCGGAACACACTCTGGGCGGGAAAGTCGTGTTTTTACCGAAACGGCTACCGCGTGGAAAGTTGCGATCTTTCGGGCACCGTCCCGAATTTCGATACCGAACTCACCGAATGTTTGGTTCTGTGTGAAATCCAAAAATAGACCATTCACGTTTCGTCCGGAACACACTCCGGGCAGGAAAGTCATGTTTTTACCGAAACGGCTACCGCGTCGAAAGTTGCGATCTTTCGATCGCCGTCACGAATTTCGATACCGAACTCACTGAACGTCTGGTTCTGTGTGAAATCCAAAAATACACCATTATCGTTTCGTCCGGAACACACTCCGGGCGGGAAAGTCGTGTTTTTACCGAAACGGCTACCGCGTCGAAAGTTGCGATCTTTCGGGCACCGTCCCGAATTTCGATACCGAACTCACCGAACGTCTGGTTCTGTGTGAAATCCAAAAATAGACCATTCACGTTTCGTCCGGAACACACTCCGGGCGGGAAAGTCGTGTTTTTACCAAAATGGCTACCGTGTCGAAAGTTGCGATCTTTCGGGTACCGTCACGAATTTCGATACCGAACTTGCTGAACGTCTGGTTCTGTGTGAAATCCAAAAATAGACCATTCACGTTTCGTCCAGAACACACTCCGGGAGGGAAAGTCGTGTTTTTTCCGAAACGGCTACCGCATCGAAAGTTGCGATCTTTCAGGCACCGTCACGAATTTCGATACTGAACTCACCGAACGTCTGGTTCTGTGTGTAATCCAAAAATAGACCATTATCGTTCCATCCGGAACACACTCCGGGCAGGAAAATCGTGTTTTTACCGAAATGGCTACCGCGTCGAAAGTTGCGATCTATCGCGCACCGTCACGAATTTCGATACCGAACTCACCGAACGTCTGGTTCTGTGTGAAATCCAAAAATAGACCATTATCGTTTCGTCCGGAACACACTCCGGGCGGGAAAGTCGTGTTTTTACCGAAACGGCTACCGCGTCGAAAGTTGCGATCTTTGGGGCACCGTCACGAATTTCGATACCGAACTCACCGAACGTCTGGTTCTGTGTGAAATCCAAAAATAGACCATTATCGTTTCGTCCGGAACACAATCCGGGCGGGAAAGTCGTGTTTTTACCGAAACGGCTACCGCGTCGAAAATTGGGACCTTTCGGGCACCGTCTCGAATTTCGACACCGAACTCACCGAACGTATGGTTCTGTGTGAAATCCAAAAAGAGACCATTCAAGTTTCGTCCGGAACACACTCTGGGCGGGAAAGTCGTGTTTTTACCGAAACGGCTACCGCGTGGAAAGTTGCGATCTTTCGGGCACCGTCCCGAATTTCGATACCGAACTCACCGAATGTTTGGTTCTGTGTGAAATCCAAAAATAGACCATTCACGTTTCGTCCGGAACACACTCCGGGCAGGAAAGTCATGTTTTTACCGAAACGGCTACCGCGTCGAAAGTTGCGATCTTTCGATCGCCGTCACGAATTTCGATACCGAACTCACTGAACGTCTGGTGCTGTGTGAAATCCAAAAATACACCATTATCGTTTCGTCCGGAACACACTCCGGGCGGGAAAGTCGTGTTTTTACCGAAACGGCTACCGCGTCGAAAGTTGCGATCTTTCGGGCACCGTCCCGAATTTCGATACCGAACTCACCGAACGTCTGGTTCTGTGTGAAATCCAAAAATAGACCATTCACGTTTCGTCCGGAACACACTCCGGGCGGGAAAGTCGTGTTTTTACCAAAATGGCTACCGTGTCGAAAGTTGCGATCTTTCGGGTACCGTCACGAATTTCGATACCGAACTTGCTGAACGTCTGGTTCTGTGTGAAATCCAAAAATAGACCATTCACGTTTCGTCCAGAACACACTCCGGGAGGGAAAGTCGTGTTTTTTCCGAAACGGCTACCGCATCGAAAGTTGCGATCTTTCAGGCACCGTCACGAATTTCGATACTGAACTCACCGAACGTCTGGTTCTGTGTGTAATCCAAAAATAGACCATTATCGTTCCATCCGGAACACACTCCGGGCAGGAAAATCGTGTTTTTACCGAAATGGCTACCGCGTCGAAAGTTGCGATCTATCGCGCACCGTCACGAATTTCGATACCGAACTCACCGAACGTCTGGTTCTGTGTGAAATCCAAAAATAGACAATTCACGTTTCGTCCAGAACACACTCCGGGAGGGAAAGTCGTGTTTTTACCGAAACGGCTACCGCGTCGAAAGTTGCGATCTTTCAGGCACCGTCACGAATTTCGATACCGAACTCACCGAACGTCTGGTTCTGTGTGTAATCCAAAAAGAGACAATTCAAGTTTCGTCCGGAAAACACTCCGGGCGGGAAAGTCGTGTTTTTACCGAAACGGCTACCGCGTCGAAAGTTGCGATCTTTCGGGCACCGTCCCGAATTTCGATACCGAACTCACCGAACGTCTGGTTCTGTGTGAAATCCAAAAATGGACCATTCGCGTTTCGTCTGGAACACACTCCGGGCGGGAAAGTCGTGTTTTTACCGAAACGGCTACCGCGTCGAAAGTTGCGATCTTTCGTGCACCGTCCCGAATTTCGATACCGAACTCACCGAACGCCTGGTTCTGTGTGAAATCCAAAAACAGACCATTCACGTTTCGTCCGGAACACACTCCGGGCGGGAAAGTCGTGTTTTTACCAAAACGGTTACCGCGTCGAAAGTTGCGATCTTTTGGGCACCGTCACGAATTTCGATACCGAACTCAGCGAACGTCTGGTTCTGTGTGAAATCCAAAAATAGACCATTCACGTTTCGTCCAGAACACACTCCGGGAGAGAAAGTCGTGTTTTTACCGAAACGGCTACCGCATCGAAAGTTGCGATCTTTCAGGCACCGTCACGAATTTCGATACTGAACTCACCGAACGTCTGGTTCTGTGTGTACTCCAAAAATAGACCATTATCGTTTCATCCGGAACACACTCCGGGCAGGAAAATCGTGTTTTTACCGAAATGGCTACCGCGTCGAAAGTTGCGATCTATCGCGCACCGTCACGAATTTCGATACCGAACTCACCGAACGTCTGGTTCTGTGTGAAATCCAAAAATAGACAATTCACGTTTCGTCCAGAACACACTCCGGGAGGGAAAGTCGTGTTTTTACCGAAACGGCTACCGCGTCGAAAGTTGCGATCTTTCAGGCACCGTCACGAATTTCGATACCGAACTCACCGAACGTCTGGTTCTGTGTGTAATCCAAAAAGAGACAATTCAAGTTTCGTCCGGAACACACTCCGGGCGGGAAAGTCGTGTTTTTACCGAAACGGCTACCGCGTCGAAAGTTGTGATCTTTCGGGCACCGTCCCGAATTTCGATACCGAACTCAGCGAATGTCTGGTTCTGTGTGAAATCCAAAAATGGACCATTCGCGTTTCGTCCGGAACACACTCCGGGCGGGAAAGTCGTGTTTTTACCGAAACGGCTACCGCGTCGAAAGTTGCGATCTTTCGGGCACCGTCACGAATTTCGATACCGAACTCACCGAACGTCTGGTTCTGTGTGAAATCCAAAAATAGACCATTATCGTTTCGTCCGGAACACACTCCGGGGGGGAAAGTCGTGTTTTTACCGAAACGGCTACCGCGTCGAAAGTTGCGATCTTTCGGGCACCGTCACGAATTTCGATACCGAAATGACCGAACGTCTGGCTCTGTGTGAAATCCAAAAATAGACCATTATCGTTTCGTCCGGAACACACTCCGGGCGGGAAAGTCGTGTGTTTTACCGAAACGGCTACCGCGTCGAAAGTTGCGATCTTTCGGGCACCGTCACGAATTTCGATACCAAACTCACTGAACGTCTGGTTCTGTGTGAAATCCAAATATAGACCATTATCGTTTCGTCCAGAACACACTCCGGGAGGGAAAGTCGTGTTTTTTCCGAAACGGCTACCGCATCGAAAGTTGCGATCTTTCAGGCACCGTCACGAATTTCGATACTGAACTCACCGAACGTCTGGTTCTGTGTGTAATCCAAAAATAGACCATTATCGTTCCATCCGGAACACACTCCGGGCAGGAAAATCGTGTTTTTACCGAAATGGCTACCGCGTCGAAAGTTGCGATCTATCGCGCACCGTCACGAATTTCGATACCGAACTCACCGAATGTCTGGTTCTGTGTGAAATCCAAAAATAGACAATTCACGTTTCGTCCAGAACACACTCCGGGAGGGAAAGTCGTGTTTTTACCGAAACGGCTACCGCGTCGAAAGTTGCGATCTTTCAGGCACCGTCACGAATTTCGATACCGAACTCACCGAACGTCTGGTTCTGTGTGTAATCCAAAAAGAGACAATTCAAGTTTCGTCCGGAACACACTCCGGGCGGGAAAGTCGTGTTTTTACCGAAACGGCTACCGCGTCGAAAGTTGCGATCTTTCGGGCACCGTCCCGAATTTCGATACCGAACTCACCGAACGTCTGGTTCTGTGTGAAATCCAAAAATGGACCATTCGCGTTTCGTCTGGAACACACTCCGGGCGGGAAAGTCGTGTTTTTACCGAAACGGCTACCGCGTCGAAAGTTGCGATCTTTCGTGCACCGTCCCGAATTTCGATACCGAACTCACCGAACGCCTGGTTCTGTGTGAAATCCAAAAACAGACCATTCACGTTTCGTCCGGAACACACTCCGGGCGGGAAAGTCGTGTTTTTACCAAAACGGTTACCGCGTCGAAAGTTGCGATCTTTTGGGCACCGTCACGAATTTCGATACCGAACTCAGCGAACGTCTGGTTCTGTGTGAAATCCAAAAATAGACCATTCACGTTTCGTCCAGAACACACTCCGGGAGAGAAAGTCGTGTTTTTACCGAAACGGCTACCGCATCGAAAGTTGCGATCTTTCAGGCACCGTCACGAATTTCGATACTGAACTCACCGAACGTCTGGTTCTGTGTGTACTCCAAAAATAGACCATTATCGTTTCATCCGGAACACACTCCGGGCAGGAAAATCGTGTTTTTACCGAAATGGCTACCGCGTCGAAAGTTGCGATCTATCGCGCACCGTCACGAATTTCGATACCGAACTCACCGAACGTCTGGTTCTGTGTGAAATCCAAAAATAGACAATTCACGTTTCGTCCAGAACACACTCCGGGAGGGAAAGTCGTGTTTTTACCGAAACGGCTACCGCGTCGAAAGTTGCGATCTTTCAGGCACCGTCACGAATTTCGATACCGAACTCACCGAACGTCTGGTTCTGTGTGTAATCCAAAAAGAGACAATTCAAGTTTCGTCCGGAACACACTCCGGGCGGGAAAGTCGTGTTTTTACCGAAACGGCTACCGCGTCGAAAGTTGTGATCTTTCGGGCACCGTCCCGAATTTCGATACCGAACTCAGCGAATGTCTGGTTCTGTGTGAAATCCAAAAATGGACCATTCGCGTTTCGTCCGGAACACGCTCCGGGCGGGAAAGTCGTGTTTTTACCGAAACGGCTACCGCGTCGAAAGTTGCGATCTTTCGGGCACCGTCACGAATTTCGATACCGAACTCACCGAACGTCTGGTTCTGTGTGAAATCCAAAAATAGACCATTATCGTTTCGTCCGGAACACACTCCGGGGGGGAAAGTCGTGTTTTTACCGAAACGGCTACCGCGTCGAAAGTTGCGATCTTTCGGGCACCGTCACGAATTTCGATACCGAAATGACCGAACGTCTGGCTCTGTGTGAAATCCAAAAATAGACCATTATCGTTTCGTCCGGAACACACTCCGGGCGGGAAAGTCGTGTGTTTTACCGAAACGGCTACCGCGTCGAAAGTTGCGATCTTTCGGGCACCGTCACGAATTTCGATACCAAACTCACTGAACGTCTGGTTCTGTGTGAAATCCAAATATAGACCATTATCGTTTCGTCCGGAACACACTCCGGGCGGGAAAGTCGTGTTTTTACCGAAACGGCTACCGCGTCGAAAGTTGCGATCTTTCGGGCACCGTCACGAATTTCGATACCGAACTCAGCGAACGTCTGGTTCTGTGTGAAATCCAAAAATAGACCATTCACGTTTCGTCCAGAACACACTCCGGGAGAGAAAGTCGTGTTTTTACCGAAACGGCTACCGCATCGAAAGTTGCGATCTTTCAGGCACCGTCACGAATTTCGATACTGAACTCACCGAACGTCTGGTTCTGTGTGTACTCCAAAAATAGACCATTATCGTTTCATCCGGAACACACTCCGGGCAGGAAAATCGTGTTTTTACCGAAATGGCTACCGCGTCGAAAGTTGCGATCTATCGCGCACCGTCACGAATTTCGATACCGAACTCACCGAACGTCTGGTTCTGTGTGAAATCCAAAAATAGACAATTCACGTTTCGTCCAGAACACACTCCGGGAGGGAAAGTCGTGTTTTTACCGAAACGGCTACCGCGTCGAAAGTTGCGATCTTTCAGGCACCGTCACGAATTTCGATACCGAACTCACCGAACGTCTGGTTCTGTGTGTAATCCAAAAAGAGACAATTCAAGTTTCGTCCGGAACACACTCCGGGCGGGAAAGTCGTGTTTTTACCGAAACGGCTACCGCGTCGA
Source organism: Arctostaphylos glauca (assembly GCA_019985065.2). NCBI lineage: Eukaryota > Viridiplantae > Streptophyta > Magnoliopsida > Ericales > Ericaceae > Arctostaphylos > Arctostaphylos glauca. Next base: position 1,190,950 of record JAHSPW020000017.1, on the reverse strand, counting down.
AAGTTGTGATCTTTCGGGCACCGTCCCGAATTTCGATACCGAACTCAGCGAATGTCTGGTTCTGTGTGAAATCCAAAAATGGACCATTCGCGTTTCGTCCGGAACACACTCCGGGCGGGAAAGTCGTGTTTTTACCGAAACGGCTACCGCGTCGAAAGTTGCGATCTTTCGGGCACCGTCACGAATTTCGATACCGAACTCACCGAACGTCTGGTTCTGTGTGAAATCCAAAAATAGACCATTATCGTTTCGTCCGGAACACACTCCGGGGGGGAAAGTCGTGTTTTTACCGAAACGGCTACCGCGTCGAAAGTTGCGATCTTTCGGGCACCGTCACGAATTTCGATACCGAAATGACCGAACGTCTGGTTCTGTGTGAAATCCAAAAATAGACCATTATCGTTTCGTCCGGAACACACTCCGGGCGGGAAAGTCGTGTGTTTTACCGAAACGGCTACCGCGTCGAAAGTTGCGATCTTTCGGGCACCGTCACGAATTTCGATACCAAACTCACTGAACGTCTGGTTCTGTGTGAAATCCAAATATAGACCATTATCGTTTCGTCCGGAACACACTCCGGGCGGGAAAGTCGTGTTTTTACCGAAACGGCTACCGCGTCGAAAGTTGCGATCTTTCGGGCACCGTCACGAATTTCGATACCGAACTCACCGAACGTCTGGTTCTGTGTGAAATCCAAAAATAGACCATTCACATTTTGCCCGGAACACACTCCGGGCGGGAAAGTCGTGTTTTTACCGAAACGGCTACCGCGTCGAAAGTTGCGATCTTTCGTGAACCGTCCCAAATTTCGATACCGAACTCACCGAACGTCTGGTTCTGTGTGAAATCCAAAAATAGACCATTCCCGTTTCGTCCGGAACACACTCCGGGCGGGAAAGTCGTGTTTTTACCAAAACGGTTACCGCGTCGAAAGTTGCGATCTTTCGGGCACCGTCACGAATTTCGATACCGAACTCACCGAACGTCTGGTTCTGTGCGAAATCCAAAAATAGACCATTCACGTTCGTCCAGAACACACTCCGGGAGGGAAAGTCGTGTTTTTACCGAAACGGCTACCGCCTCGAAAGTTGCGATCTTTCAGGCACCGTCACGAATTTTGATACTGAACTCACCGAACGTCTGGTTCTGTGTGTAATCCAAAAATAGACCATTATCGTTTCATCCGGAACACACTCCGGGCAGGAAAATCGTGTTTTTACCGAAATGGCTACCGCGTCGAAAGTTGCGATCTATCGCGCACCATCACGAATTTCGATACCGAACTCACCGAACGTCTGGTTCTGTGTGAAATCCAAAAATAGACAATTCACGTTTCGTCCAGAACACACTCCGGGAGGGAAAGTCGTGTTTTTACCGAAACGGCTACCGCGTCGAAAGTTGCGATCTTTCAGGCACCGTCACGAATTTCGATACCGAACTCACCGAACGTCTGGTTCTGTGTGTAATCCAAAAAGAGACAATTCAAGTTTCGTCCGGAACACACTCCGGGCGGGAAAGTCGTGTTTTTACCGAAACGGCTACCGCGTCGAAAGTTGCGATCTTTCGGGCACCGTCACGAATTTCGATACCGAAATGACCGAACGTCTGGTTCTGCGTGAAATCCAAAAATAGACCATTATCGTTTCGTCCGGAACACACTCCGGGCGGGAAAGTCGTGTGTTTTACCGAAACGGCTACCGCGTCGAAAGTTGCGATCTTTCGGGCACCGTCACGAATTTCGATACCAAACTCACTGAACGTCTGGTTCTGTGTGAAATCCAAATATAGACCATTATCGTTTCGTCCGGAACACACTCCGGGCGGGAAAGTCGTGTTTTTACCGAAACGGCTACCGCGTCGAAAGTTGCGATCTTTCGGGCACCGTCACGAATTTCGATACCGAACTCACCGAACGTCTGGTTCTGTGTGAAATCCAAAAATAGACCATTCACATTTTGCCCGGAACAAACTCCGGGCGGGAAAGTCGTGTTTTTACCGAAACGGCTACCGCGTCGAAAGTTGCGATCTTTCGTGCACCGTCCCAAATTTCGATACCGAACTCACCGAACGTCTGGTTCTGTGTGAAATCCAAAAATAGACCATTCACGTTTCGTCCGGAACACACTCCGGGCGGGAAAGTCGTGTTTTTACCAAAACGGTTACCGCGTCGAAAGTTGCGATCTTTCGGGCACCGTCACGAATTTCGATACCGAACTCACCGAACGTCTGGTTCTGTGTGAAATCCAAAAATAGACCATTCACGTTCGTCCAGAACACACTCCGGGAGGGAAAGTCGTGTTTTTACCGAAACGGCTACCGCCTCGAAAGTTGCGATCTTTCAGGCACCGTCACGAATTTTGATACTGAACTCACCGAACGTCTGGTTCTGTGTGTAATCCAAAAATAGACCATTATCGTTTCATCCGGAACACACTCCGGGCAGGAAAATCGTGTTTTTACCGAAATGGCTACCGCGTCGAAAGTTGCGATCTATCGCGCACCGTCACGAATTTCGATACCGAACTCACCGAACGTCTGGTTCTGTGTGAAATCCAAAAATAGACAATTCCCGTTTCGTCCAGAACACACTTCGGGAGGGAAAGTCGTGTTTTTACCGAAACGGCTACCGCGTCGAAAGTTGCGATCGTTCAGGCACCGTCACGAATTTCGATACCGAACTCACCGAACGTCTGGTTCTATGTGTAATCCAAAAAGAGACAATTCAAGTTTCGTCCGGAACACACTCCGGGCGGGAAAGTCGTGTTTTTACCGAAACGGCTACCGCGTCGAAAGTTGCGATCTTTCGGGCACCGTCACGAATTTCGATACCGAACTCACCGAACGTCTGGTTCTGTGTGAAATCCAAAAATAGACCATTATCGTTTCGTCCGGAACACACTCCTGGCGGGAAAGTCGTGTTTTTACCGAAACGGCTACCGCGTCGAAAGTTGCGATCTTTCGGGCACCGTCCCGAGTTTCGATACCGAACTCACCGAACGTCTGGTTCTGTGTGAAATCAAAAAATAGACCATTATCGTTTCGTCTGGAACACACTCCGGGCGGGAAAGTCGTGTGTTTTACCGAAACGGCTACCGCGTCGAAAGTTGCGATCTTTCGGGCACCGTCACGAATTTCGATATCGAACTTGCCGAACGTCTGGTTCTGTGTGAAATCCAAAAATAGACCATTATCGTTTCGTCCGGAACAAACTCCGGGCGGGAAAGTCGTGTTTTTACGGAAACGGCTACCGCGTCGAAAGTTGCGATCTTTCGGGCACCGTCCCGAATTTCGATACCGAACTCACCGAACGTCTGGTTCTGTGTGAAATCCAAAAATAGACCATTCACATTTCGCCCGGAACACACTCCGGGCGGGAAAGTCGTATTTTTACCGAAACGGCTACCGCGTCGAAAGTTGCGATCTTTCGTGCACCGTCCCGAATTTCGATACCGAACTCACCGAACGTCTGGTTCTGTGTGAAATCCAAAAATAGACCATTCACGTTTCGTCCGGAACACACTCCGGGCGGGAAAGTCGTGTTTTTACCAAAACGGTTACCGCGTCGAAAGTTGCGATCTTTCGGGCACCGTCACGAATTTCGATACCGAACTCACCGAACGTCTGGTTCTGTGTGAAATCCAAAAATAGACCATTCACGTTTCGTCCAGAACACACTCCGGGAGGGAAAGTCGTGTTTTTACCGAAACGGCTACCGCATCGAAAGTTGCGATCTTTCAGGCACCGTCACGAATTTCGATACTGAACTCACCGAACGTCTGGTTCTGTGTGTAATCCAAAAATAGACCATTATCGTTTCATCCGGAACACACTCCGGGCAGGAAAATCGTGTTTTTACCGAAATGGCTACCGCGTCGAAAGTTGCGATCTATCGCGCACCGTCACGAATTTCGATACCGAACTCACCGAACGGCTGGTTCTGTGTGAAATCCAAAAATAGACAATTCACGTTTCGTCCAGAACACACTCCGGGAGGGAAAGTCGTGTTTTTACCGAAACGGCTACCGCGTCGAAAGTTGCGATCTTTCAGGCACCGTCACGAATTTCGATACCGAACTCACCGAACGTCTAGTTCTGTGTGTAATCCAAAAAGAGACAATTCAAGTTTCGTCCGGAACACACTCCGGGCGGGAAAGTCGTGTTTTTACCGAAACGGCTACCGCGTCGAAAGTTGCGATCTTTCGGGCACCGTCCCGAATTTCGATACCGAACTCACCGAACGTCTGGTTCTGTGTGAAATCCAAAAATAGACCATTATCGTTTCGTCCGGAACACACTCCGGGCGGGAAAGTCGTGTTTTTACCGAAACGGCTACCGCGTCGAAAGTTGCGATCTTTCGGGCACCGTCACGAATTTCGATACCGAACTCACCGAACGTCTGGTTCTGTGTGAAATCCAAAAATAGACCATTATTGTTTCGTCCGGAACACACTCCGGGCGGGAAAGTCGTGTGTTTTACCGAAACGGCTACCGCGTCGAAAGTTGCGATCTTTCGGGCACCGTCACGAATTTCGATACCGAACTCACCGAACGTCTGGTTCTGTGTGAAATCCAAAAATAGACCATTATCGCTTCGTCTGGAAGACAATCCGGGCGGGAAAGTCGTGTTTTTACCGAAACGGCTACCGCGTCGAAAGTTGCGACCTTTCGGGCACCGTCTCGAATTTCGACACCGAACTCACCGAACGTCTGGTTCTGTGTGAAATCCAAAAAGAGACCATTCAAGTTTCGTCCGGAACACACTCCGGGCGGGAAAGTCGTGTTTTTACCGAAACGGCTACCGCGTGGGAAGTTGCGATCTTTCGGGGACCGTCCCGAATTTCGATACCGAACTCACCGAATGTCTGGTTCTGTGTGAAATCCAAAAATAGACCATTAACGTTTCGTCCGGATCACACTTCGGGCAGGAAAGTCATGTTTTTACCGAAACGGCTACCGCGTCGAAAGTTGTGATCTTTCGGGCACCGTCCCGAATTTCGATACCGAACTCAGCGAATGTCTGGTTCTGTGTGAAATCCAAAAATGGACCATTCGCGTTTCGTCCGGAACACACTCCGGGCGGGAAAGTCGTGTTTTTACCGAAACGGCTACCGCGTCGAAAGTTGCGATCTTTCGGGCACCGTCACGAATTTCGATACCGAACTCACCGAACGTCTGGTTCTGTGTGAAATCCAAAAATAGACCATTATCGTTTCGTCCGGAACACACTCCGGGGGGGAAAGTCGTGTTTTTACCGAAACGGCTACCGCGTCGAAAGTTGCGATCTTTCGGGCACCGTCATGAATTTCGATACCGAAATGACCGAACGTCTGGTTCTGTGTGAAATCCAAAAATAGACCATTATCGTTTCGTCCGGAACACACTCCGGGCGGGAAAGTCGTGTGTTTTACCGAAACGGCTACCGCGTCGAAAGTTGCGATCTTTCGGGCACCGTCACGAATTTCGATACCAAACTCACTGAACGTCTGGTTCTGTGTGAAATCCAAATATAGACCATTATCGTTTCGTCCGGAACACACTCCGGGCGGGAAAGTCGTGTTTTTACCGAAACGGCTACCGCGTCGAAAGTTGCGATCTTTCGGGCACCGTCACGAATTTCGATACCGAACTCACCGAACGTCTGGTTCTGTGTGAAATCCAAAAATAGACCATTCACATTTTGCCCGGAACACACTCCGGGCGGGAAAGTCGTGTTTTTACCGAAACGGCTACCGCGTCGAAAGTTGCGATCTTTCGTGAACCGTCCCAAATTTCGATACCGAACTCACCGAACGTCTGGTTCTGTGTGAAATCCAAAAATAGACCATTCCCGTTTCGTCCGGAACACACTCCGGGCGGGAAAGTCGTGTTTTTACCGAAACGGCTACCGCGTCGAAAGTTGCGATCTTTCGGGCACCGTCACGAATTTCGATACCGAACTCACCGAACGTCTGGTTCTGTGTGAAATCCAAAAATAGACCATTATCGTTTCGTCCGGAACACACTCCGGGGGGGAAAGTCGTGTTTTTACCGAAACGGCTACCGCGTCGAAAGTTGCGATCTTTCGGGCACCGTCACGAATTTCGATACCGAAATGACCGAACGTCTGGTTCTGTGTGAAATCCAAAAATAGACCATTATCGTTTCGTCCGGAACACACTCCGGGCGGGAAAGTCGTGTGTTTTACCGAAACGGCTACCGCGTCGAAAGTTGCGATCTTTCGGGCACCGTCACGAATTTCGATACCAAACTCACTGAACGTCTGGTTCTGTGTGAAATCCAAATATAGACCATTATCGTTTCGTCCGGAACACACTCCGGGCGGGAAAGTCGTGTTTTTACCGAAACGGCTACCGCGTCGAAAGTTGCGATCTTTCGGGCACCGTCACGAATTTCGATACCGAACTCACCGAACGTCTGGTTCTGTGTGAAATCCAAAAATAGACCATTCACATTTTGCCCGGAACACACTCCGGGCGGGAAAGTCGTGTTTTTACCGAAACGGCTACCGCGTCGAAAGTTGCGATCTTTCGTGAACCGTCCCAAATTTCGATACCGAACTCACCGAACGTCTGGTTCTGTGCGAAATCCAAAAATAGACCATTCACGTTCGTCCAGAACACACTCCGGGAGGGAAAGTCGTGTTTTTACCGAAACGGCTACCGCCTCGAAAGTTGCGATCTTTCAGGCACCGTCACGAATTTTGATACTGAACTCACCGAACGTCTGGTTCTGTGTGTAATCCAAAAATAGACCATTATCGTTTCATCCGGAACACACTCCGGGCAGGAAAATCGTGTTTTTACCGAAATGGCTACCGCGTCGAAAGTTGCGATCTATCGCGCACCATCACGAATTTCGATACCGAACTCACCGAACGTCTGGTTCTGTGTGAAATCCAAAAATAGACAATTCACGTTTCGTCCAGAACACACTCCGGGAGGGAAAGTCGTGTTTTTACCGAAACGGCTACCGCGTCGAAAGTTGCGATCTTTCAGGCACCGTCACGAATTTCGATACCGAACTCACCGAACGTCTGGTTCTGTGTGTAATCCAAAAAGAGACAATTCAAGTTTCGTCCGGAACACACTCCGGGCGGGAAAGTCGTGTTTTTACCGAAACGGCTACCGCGTCGAAAGTTGCGATCTTTCGGGCACCGTCACGAATTTCGATACCGAAATGACCGAACGTCTGGTTCTGCGTGAAATCCAAAAATAGACCATTATCGTTTCGTCCGGAACACACTCCGGGCGGGAAAGTCGTGTGTTTTACCGAAACGGCTACCGCGTCGAAAGTTGCGATCTTTCGGGCACCGTCACGAATTTCGATACCAAACTCACTGAACGTCTGGTTCTGTGTGAAATCCAAATATAGACCATTATCGTTTCGTCCGGAACACACTCCGGGCGGGAAAGTCGTGTTTTTACCGAAACGGCTACCGCGTCGAAAGTTGCGATCTTTCGGGCACCGTCACGAATTTCGATACCGAACTCACCGAACGTCTGGTTCTGTGTGAAATCCAAAAATAGACCATTCACATTTTGCCCGGAACACACTCCGGGCGGGAAAGTCGTGTTTTTACCGAAACGGCTACCGCGTCGAAAGTTGCGATCTTTCGTGCACCGTCCCAAATTTCGATACCGAACTCACCGAACGTCTGGTTCTGTGTGAAATCCAAAAATAGACCATTCACGTTTCGTCCGGAACACACTCCGGGCGGGAAAGTCGTGTTTTTACCAAAACGGTTACCGCGTCGAAAGTTGCGATCTTTCGGGCACCGTCACGAATTTCGATACCGAACTCACCGAACGTCTGGTTCTGTGTGAAATCCAAAAATAGACCATTCACGTTCGTCCAGAACACACTCCGGGAGGGAAAGTCGTGTTTTTACCGAAACGGCTACCGCCTCGAAAGTTGCGATCTTTCAGGCACCGTCACGAATTTTGATACTGAACTCACCGAACGTCTGGTTCTGTGTGTAATCCAAAAATAGACCATTATCGTTTCATCCGGAACAAACTCCGGGCAGGAAAATCGTGTTTTTACCGAAATGGCTACCGCGTCGAAAGTTGCGATCTATCGCGCACCGTCACGAATTTCGATACCGAACTCACCGAACGTCTGGTTCTGTGTGAAATCCAAAAATAGACAATTCCCGTTTCGTCCAGAACACACTCCGGGAGGGAAAGTCGTGTTTTTACCGAAACGGCTACCGCGTCGAAAGTTGCGATCGTTCAGGCACCGTCACGAATTTCGATACCGAACTCACCGAACGTCTGGTTCTATGTGTAATCCAAAAAGAGACAATTCAAGTTTCGTCCGGAACACACTCCGGGCGGGAAAGTCGTGTTTTTACCGAAACGGCTACCGCGTCGAAAGTTGCGATCTTTCGGGCACCGTCACGAATTTCGATACCGAACTCACCGAACGTCTGGTTCTGTGTGAAATCCAAAAATAGACCATTATCGTTTCGTCCGGAACACACTCCTGGCGGGAAAGTCGTGTTTTTACCGAAACGGCTACCGCGTCGAAAGTTGCGATCTTTCGGGCACCGTCCCGAGTTTCGATACCGAACTCACCGAACGTCTGGTTCTGTGTGAAATCAAAAAATAGACCATTATCGTTTCGTCTGGAACACACTCCGGGCGGGAAAGTCGTGTGTTTTACCGAAACGGCTACCGCGTCGAAAGTTGCGATCTTTCGGGCACCGTCACGAATTTCGATATCGAACTTGCCGAACGTCTGGTTCTGTGTGAAATCCAAAAATAGACCATTATCGTTTCGTCCGGAACAAACTCCGGGCGGGAAAGTCGTGTTTTTACGGAAACGGCTACCGCGTCGAAAGTTGCGATCTTTCGGGCACCGTCCCGAATTTCGATACCGAACTCACCGAACGTCTGGTTCTGTGTGAAATCCAAAAATAGACCATTCACATTTCGCCCGGAACACACTCCGGGCGGGAAAGTCGTATTTTTACCGAAACGGCTACCGCGTCGAAAGTTGCGATCTTTCGTGCACCGTCCCGAATTTCGATACCGAACTCACCGAACGTCTGGTTCTGTGTGAAATCCAAAAATAGACCATTCACGTTTCGTCCGGAACACACTCCGGGCGGGAAAGTCGTGTTTTTACCAAAACGGTTACCGCGTCGAAAGTTGCAATCTTTCGGGCACCGTCACGAATTTCGATACCGAACTCACCGAACGTCTGGTTCTGTGTGAAATCCAAAAATAGACCATTCACGTTTCGTCCAGAACACACTCCGGGAGGGAAAGTCGTGTTTTTACCGAAACGGCTACCGCATCGAAAGTTGCGATCTTTCAGGCACCGTCACGAATTTCGATACTGAACTCACCGAACGTCTGGTTCTGTGTGTAATCCAAAAATAGACCATTATCGTTTCATCCGGAACACACTCCGGGCAGGAAAATCGTGTTTTTACCGAAATGGCTACCGCGTCGAAAGTTGCGATCTATCGCGCACCGTCACGAATTTCGATACCGAACTCACCGAACGGCTGGTTCTGTGTGAAATCCAAAAATAGACAATTCACGTTTCGTCCAGAACACACTCCGGGAGGGAAAGTCGTGTTTTTACCGAAACGGCTACCGCGTCGAAAGTTGCGATCTTTCAGGCACCGTCACGAATTTCGATACCGAACTCACCGAACGTCTAGTTCTGTGTGTAATCCAAAAAGAGACAATTCAAGTTTCGTCCGGAACACACTCCGGGCGGGAAAGTCGTGTTTTTACCGAAACGGCTACCGCGTCGAAAGTTGCGATCTTTCGGGCACCGTCCCGAATTTCGATACCGAACTCACCGAACGTCTGGTTCTGTGTGAAATCCAAAAATAGACCATTATCGTTTCGTCCGGAACACACTCCGGGCGGGAAAGTCGTGTTTTTACCGAAACGGCTACCGCGTCGAAAGTTGCGATCTTTCGGGCACCGTCACGAATTTCGATACCGAACTCACCGAACGTCTGGTTCTGTGTGAAATCCAAAAATAGACCATTATTGTTTCGTCCGGAACACACTCCGGGCGGGAAAGTCGTGTGTTTTACCGAAACGGCTACCGCGTCGAAAGTTGCGATCTTTCGGGCACCGTCACGAATTTCGATACCGAACTCACCGAACGTCTGGTTCTGTGTGAAATCCAAAAATAGACCATTATCGCTTCGTCTGGAAGACAATCCGGGCGGGAAAGTCGTGTTTTTACCGAAACGGCTACCGCGTCGAAAGTTGCGACCTTTCGGGCACCGTCTCGAATTTCGACACCGAACTCACCGAACGTCTGGTTCTGTGTGAAATCCAAAAAGAGACCATTCAAGTTTCGTCCGGAACACACTCCGGGCGGGAAAGTCGTGTTTTTACCGAAACGGCTACCGCGTGGGAAGTTGCGATCTTTCGGGGACCGTCCCGAATTTCGATACCGAACTCACCGAATGTCTGGTTCTGTGTGAAATCCAAAAATAGACCATTAACGTTTCGTCCGGATCACACTTCGGGCAGGAAAGTCATGTTTTTACCGAAACGGCTACCGCGTCGAAAGTTGTGATCTTTCGGGCACCGTCACGAATTTCGATACCGAACTCACTGAACGTCTGGTTCTGTGTGAAATCCAAAAATAGACCATTATCGTTTCGTCCGGAACACACTCCGGGCGGGAAAGTCGTGTTTTTACCGAAACGGCTACCGCGTCGAAAGTTGCGATCTTTCGGGCACCGTCCTCAATTTCGATACCGAACTCACCGAACGTCTGGTTCTGTGTGAAATCCAAAAATAGACCATTATCGTTTCGTCCGGAACACACTCCGGGCGGGAAAGTCGTGTTTTTACCGAAACGGCTACCGCGTCGAAAGTTGCAATCTTTGGGGCACCGTCACGAATTTCGATACCGAACTCACCGAACGTCTGGTTCTGTGTGAAATCCAAAAATAGACCATTATCGTTTCGTCCGGAACACAATCCGGGCGGGAAAGTCGTGTTTTTACCGAAACGGCTACCGCGTCGAAAGTTGCGACCTTTCGGGCACCGTCTCGAATTTCGACACCGAACTCACCGAACGTATGGTTCTGTGTGAAATCCAAAAAGAGACCATTCAAGTTTCGTCCGGAACACACTCTGGGCGGGAAAGTCGTGTTTTTACCGAAACGGCTACCGCGTGGAAAGTTGCGATCTTTCGGGCACCGTCCCGAATTTCGATACCGAACTCACCGAATGTTTGGTTCTGTGTGAAATCCAAAAATAGACCATTCACGTTTCGTCCGGAACACACTCCGGGCAGGAAAGTCATGTTTTTACCGAAACGGCTACCGCGTCGAAAGTTGCGATCTTTCGATCACCGTCACGAATTTCGATACCGAACTCACTGAACGTCTGGTTCTGTGTGAAATCCAAAAATAGACCATTATCGTTTTGTCCGGAACACACTCCGGGCGGGAAAGTCGTGTTTTTACCGAAACGGCTACCACGTCGAAAGTTGCGATCTTTCGGGCACCGTCCCGAATTTCGATACCGAACTCACCGAACGTCTGGTTCTGTGTGAAATCCAAAAATAGACCATTCACGTTTCGTCCGGAACACACTCCGGGCGGGAAAGTCGTGTTTTTACCAAAATGGCTACCGCGTCGAAAGTTGCGATCTTTCGGGTACCGTCACGAATTTCGATACCGAACTTGCTGAACGTCTGGTTCTGTGTGAAATCCAAAAATAGACCATTCACGTTTCGTCCAGAACACACTCCGGGAGGGAAAGTCGTGTTTTTACCGAAACGGCTACCGCATCGAAAGTTGCGATCTTTCAGGCACCGTCACGAATTTCGATACTGAACTCACCGAACGTCTGGTTCTGTGTGTAATCCAAAAATAGACCATTATCGTTCCATCCGGAACACACTCCGGGCAGGAAAATCGTGTTTTTACCGAAATGGCTACCGCATCGAAAGTTGCGATCTATCGCGCACCGTCACGAATTTCGATACCGAACTCACCGAACGTCTGGTTCTGTGTGAAATCCAAAAATAGACAATTCACGTTTCGTCCAGAACACACTCCGGGAGGGAAAGTCGTGTTTTTACCGAAACGGCTACCGCGTCGAAAGTTGCGATCTTTCAGGCACCGTCACGAATTTCGATACCGAACTCACCGAACGTCTGGTTCTGTGTGTAATCCAAAAAGAGACAATTCAAGTTTCGTCCGGAACACACTCCGGGCGGGAAAGTCGTGTTTTTACCGAAACGGCTACCGCGTCGAAAGTTGCGATCTTTCGGGCACCGTCCCGAATTTCGATACCGAACTCACCGAACGTCTGGTTCTGTGTGAAATCCAAAAATGGACCATTCGCGTTTCGTCCGGAACAAACTCCGGGCGGGAAAGTCGTGTTTTTACCGAAACGGCTACCGCGTCGAAAGTTGCGATCTTTCGGGCACCGTCACGAATTTCGATACCGAACTCACTGAACGTCTGGTTCTGTGTGAAATCCAAAAATAGACCATTATCGTTTCGTCCGGAACACACTCCGGGCGGGAAAGTCGTGTTTTTACCGAAACGGCTACCGCGTCGAAAGTTGCGATCTTTCGGGCACCGTCACGAATTTCGATACCGAACTCACCGAACGTCTGGTTCTGTGTGAAATCCAAAAATAGACCATTATTGTTTCGTCCGGAACACACTCCGGGCGGGAAAGTCGTGTGTTTTACCGAAACGGCTACCGCGTCGAAAGTTGCGATCTTTCGGGCACCGTCACGAATTTCGATACCGAACTCACCGAACGTCTAGTTCTGTGTGAAATCCAAAAATAGACCATTATCGCTTCGTCTGGAAGACAATCCGGGCGGGAAAGTCGTGTTTTTACCGAAACGGCTACCGCGTCGAAAGTTGCGACCTTTCGGGCACCGTCTCGAATTTCGACACCGAACTCACCGAACGTCTGGTTCTGTGTGAAATCCAAAAAGAGACCATTCAAGTTTCGTCCGGAACACACTCCGGGCGGGAAAGTCGTGTTTTTACCGAAACGGCTACCGCGTGGGAAGTTGCGATCTTTCGGGGACCGTCCTCAATTTCGATACCGAACTCACCGAACGTCTGGTTCTGTGTGAAATCCAAAAATAGACCATTATCGTTTCGTCCGGAACACACTCCGGGCGGGAAAGTCGTGTTTTTACCGAAACGGCTACCGCGTCGAAAGTTGCGATCTTTGGGGCACCGTCACGAATTTCGATACCGAACTCACCGAACGTCTGGTTCTGTGTGAAATCCAAAAATAGACCATTATCGTTTCGTCCGGAACACAATCCGGGCGGGAAAGTCGTGTTTTTACCGAAACGGCTACCGCGTCGAAAGTTGCGACCTTTCGGGCACCGTCTCGAATTTCGACACCGAACTCACCGAACGTATGGTTCTGTGTGAAATCCAAAAAGAGACCATTCAAGTTTCGTCCGGAACACACTCTGGGCGGGAAAGTCGTGTTTTTACCGAAACGGCTACCGCGTGGAAAGTTGCGATCTTTCGGGCACCGTCTCGAATTTCGATACCGAACTCACCGAATGTTTGGTTCTGTGTGAAATCCAAAAATAGACCATTCACGTTTCGTCCGGAACACACTCCGGGCAGGAAAGTCATGTTTTTACCGAAACGGCTACCGCGTCGAAAGTTGCGATCTTTCGATCACCGTCACGAATTTTGATACCGAATCACTGAACGTCTGGTTCTGTGTGAAATCCAAAAATACACCATTATCGTTTCGTCCGGAACACACTCCGGGCGGGAAAGTCGTGTTTTTACCGAAACGGCTACCGCGTCGAAAGTTGCGATCTTTCGGGCACCGTCCCGAATTTCGATACCGAACTCACCGAACGTCTGGTTCTGTGTGAAATCCAAAAATAGACCATTCACGTTTCGTCCGGAACACACTCCGGGCGGGAAAGTCGTGTTTTTACCAAAATGGCTACCGCGTCGAAAGTTGCGATCTTTCGGGTACCGTCACGAATTTCGATACCGAACTTGCTGAACGTCTGGTTCTGTGTGAAATCCAAAAATAGACCATTCACGTTTCGTCCAGAACACACTCCGGGAGGGAAAGTCGTGTTTTTACCGAAACGGCTACCGCATCGAAAGTTGCGATCTTTCAGGCACCGTCACGAATTTCGATACTGAACTCACCGACCGTCTGGTTCTGTGTGTAATCCAAAAATAGACCATTATCGTTCCATCCGGAACACACTCCGGGCAGGAAAATCGTGTTTTTACCGAAATGGCTACCGCGTCGAAAGTTGCGATCTATCGCGCACCGTCACGAATTTCGATACCGAACTCACCGAACGTCTGGTTCTGTGTGAAATCCAAAAATAGACAATTCACGTTTCGTCCAGAACACACTCCGGGAGGGAAAGTCGTGTTTTTACCGAAACGGCTACCGCGTCGAAAGTTGCGATCTTTCAGGCACCGTCACGAATTTCGATACCGAACTCACCGAACGTCTGGTTCTGTGTGTAATCCAAAAAGAGACAATTCAAGTTTCGTCCGGAACACACTCCGTGCGGGAAAGTCGTGTTTTTACCGAAACGGCTACCGCGTCGAAAGTTGCGATCTTTCGGGCACCGTCCCGAATTTCGATACCGAACTCACCGAACGTCTGGTTCTGTGTGAAATCCAAAAATGGACCATTCGCGTTTCGTCCGGAACACACTCCGGGCGGGAAAGTCGTGTTTTTACCGAAACGGCTACCGCGTCGAAAGTTGCGATCTTTCGGGCACCGTCACGAATTTCGATACCGAACTCACCGAACGTCTGGTTCTGTGTGAAATCCAAAAATAGACCATTATTGTTTCATCCGGAACACACTCCGGGCGGGAAAGTCGTGTGTTTTACCGAAACGGCTACCGCGTCGAAAGTTGCGATCTTTCGGGCACCGTCACGAATTTCGATACCGAACTCACCGAACGTCTGGTTCTGTGTGAAATCCAAAAATAGACCATTATCGCTTCGTCTGGAAGACAATCCGGGCGGGAAAGTCGTGTTTTTACCGAAACGGCTACCGCGTCGAAAGTTGCGACCTTTCGGGCACCATCTCGAATTTCGACACCGAACGTCTGGTTCTGTGTGAAATCCAAAAAGAGACCATTCAAGTTTCGTCCGGAACACACTCCGGGCGGAAAAGTCGTGTTTTTACCGAAACGGCTACCGCGTGGGAAGTTGCGATCTTTCGGGGACCGTCCCGAATTTCGATACCGAACTCACCGAATGTCTGGTTCTGTGTGAAATCCAAAAATAGACCATTAACGTTTCGTCCGGATCACACTTCGGGCAGGAAAGTCATGTTTTTACCGAAACGGCTACCGCGTCGAAAGTTGCGATCTTTCGGGCAACGTCACGAATTTCGATACCGAACTCACTGAACGTCTGGTTCTGTGTGAAATCCAAAAATAGACCATTATCGTTTCGTCCGGAACACACTCCGGGCGGGAAAGTCGTGTTTTTACCGAAACGGCTACCGCGTCGAAAGTTGCGATCTTTCGGGCACCGTCCTCAATTTCGATACCGAACTCACCGAACGTCTGGTTCTGTGTGAAATGCAAAAATAGACCATTATCGTTTCGTCCGGAACACACTCCGGGCGGGAAAGTCGTGTTTTTACCGAAACGGCTACCGCGTCGAAAGTTGCGATCTTTGGGGCACCGTCACGAATTTCGATACCGAACTCACGGAACGTCTGGTTCTGTGTGAAATCCAAAAATAGACCATTATCGTTTCGTCCGGAACACAATCCGGGCGGGAAAGTCGTGTTTTTACCGAAACGGCTACCGCGTCGAAAGTTGCGACCTTTCGGGCACCGTCTCGAATTTCGACACCGAACTCACCGAACGTATGGTTCTGTGTGAAATCCAAAAAGAGACCATTCAAGTTTCGTCCGGAACACACTCTGGGCGGGAAAGTCGTGTTTTTACCGAAACGGCTACCGCGTGGAAAGTTGCGATCTTTCGGGCACCGTCCCGAATTTCGATACCGAACTCACCGAATGTTTGGTTCTGTGTGAAATCCAAAAATAGACCATTCACGTTTCGTCCGGAACACACTCCGGGCAGGAAAGTCATGTTTTTACCGAAACGGCTACCGCGTCGAAAGTTGCGATCTTTCGATCACCATCACGAATTTCGATACCGAACTCACTGAACGTCTGGTTCTGTGTGAAATCCAAAAATAGACCATTATCGTTTCATCCGGAACACACTCCGGGCGGGAAAGTCGTGTTTTTACCGAAACGGCTACCGCGTCGAAAGTTGCGATCTTTCGGGCACCGTCACGAATTTCGATACCGAACTCACCGAACGTCTGGTTCTGTGTGAAATCCAAAAATAGACCATTCACGTTTCGTCCGGAACACACTCCGGGCGGGAAAGTCGTGTTTTTACCAAAATGGCTACCGCGTCGAAAGTTGCGATCTTTCGGGTACCGTCACGAATTTCGATACCGAACTTGCTGAACGTCTGGTTCTGTGTGAAATCCAAAGATAGACCATTCACGTTTCGTCCGGAACACACTCCGGGCGGGAAAGTCGTGTTTTTACCGAAACGGCTACCGCGTCGAAAGTTGCGATCTTTCGGGCACCGTCCCGAATTTCGATACCGAACTCACCGAACGTCTGGTTCTGTGTGAAATCCAAAAATAGACCATTCACATTTTGCCCGGAACACACTCCGGGCGGGAAAGTCTTGTTTTTACCGAAACGGCTACCGCGTCGAAAGTTGCGATCTTTCGTGCACCGTCCCGAATTTCGATACCGAACTCACCGAACGTCTGGTTCTGTGTGAAATCCAAAAATAGACCATTATCGCTTCGTCTGGAAGACAATCCGGGCGGGAAAGTCGTGTTTTTACCGAAACGGCTACCGCGTCGAAAGTTGCGACCTTTCGGGCACCGTCTCGAATTTCGACACCGAACTCACCGAACGTCTGGTTCTGTGTGAAATCCAAAAAGAGACCATTATCGTTTCGTCCGGAACACAATCCGGGCGGGAAAGTCGTGTTTTTACCGAAACGGCTACCGCGTGGGAAGTTGCGATCTTTCGGGGACCGTCCCGAATTTCGATACCGAACTCACCGAATGTCTGGTTCTGTGTGAAATCCAAAAAGAGACCATTAACGTTTCGTCCGGATCACACTTCGGGCAGGAAAGTCGTGTTTTTACCGAAACGGCTACCGCGTGGAAAGTTGCGATCTTTCGGGCACCGTCCCGAATTTCGATACCGAACTCACCGAATGTTTGGTTCTGTGTGAAATCCAAAAATAGACCATTCACGTTTCGTCCGGAACACACTCCGGGCGGGAAAGTCGTGTTTTTACCGAAACGGCTACCGCGTCGAAAGTTGCGATCTTTCGGGCACCGTCCTCAATTTCGATACCGAACTCACCGAACGTCTGGTTCTGTGTGAAATCCAAAAATAGACCATTATCGTTTCGTCCGGAACACACTCCGGGCGGGAAAGTCGTGTTTTTACCGAAACGGCTACCGTGTCGAAAGTTGCGATCTTTGGGGCACCGTCACGAATTTCGATACCGAACTCACCGAACGTCTGGTTCTGTGTGAAATCCAAAAATAGACCATTCACGTTTCGTCCGGAACACAATCCGGGCGGGAAAGTCGTGTTTTTACCAAAATGGCTACCGCGTCGAAAGTTGCGATCTTTCGGGCACCGTCTCGAATTTCGATACCGAACTCACCGAACGTATGGTTCTGTGTGAAATCCAAAAAGAGACCATTCAAGTTTCGTCCGGAACACACTCTGGGCGGGAAAGTCGTGTGTTTTACCGAAACGGCTAGCGCGTCGAAAGTTGCGATCTTTCGGGCACCGTCCCGAATTTCGATACCGAACTCACTGAACGTCTGGTTCTGTGTGAAATCCAAAAATAGACCATTATCGTTTCGTCCGGAACACACTCCGGGCGGGAAAGTCGTGTTTTTACCGAAACGGCTACCGCGTCGAAAGTTGCGATCTTTCGATCACCGTCACGAATTTCGATACCGAACTCACCGAACGTCTGGTTCTGTGTGAAATCCAAAAATAGACCATTCACATTTTGCCCGGAACACACTCCGGGCGGGAAAGTCTTGTTTTTACCGAAACGGCTACCGCGTCGAAAGTTGCGATCTTTCGTGCACCGTCCCGAATTTCGATACCGAACTCACCGAACGTCTGGTTCTGTGTGAAATCCAAAAATAGACCATTCACGTTTCGTCCGGAACACACTCCGGGCGGGAAAGTCGTGTTTTTACCAAAACGGTTACCGCGTCGAAAGTTGCGATCTTTCGGGCACCGTCACGAATTTCGATACCGAACTTGCTGAACGTCTGGTTCTGTGTGAAATCCAAAAATAGACCATTCACGTTCGTCCGGAACACACTCCGGGAGGGAAAGTCGTGTTTTTACCGAAACGGCTACCGCGTCGAAAGTTGCGATCTTTCGGGCACCGTCCCGAATTTCGATACCGAACTCACCGAACGTTTGGTTCTGTGTGAAATCCAAAAATAGACCATTCACATTTCGCCCGGAACACACTCCGGGCGGGACAGTCGTGTTTTTACCGAAACGGCTACCGCGTCGAAAGTTGCGATCT
The DNA here is from genome assembly GCA_019985065.2 of Arctostaphylos glauca. NCBI lineage: Eukaryota > Viridiplantae > Streptophyta > Magnoliopsida > Ericales > Ericaceae > Arctostaphylos > Arctostaphylos glauca. The sequence goes on along the minus strand of JAHSPW020000017.1, from coordinate 1,172,341 downwards.
TTCGTGCACCGTCCCGAGTTTCGATACCGAACTCACCGAACGTCTGGTTCTGTGTGAAATCCAAAAATAGACCATTCACGTTTCGTCCGGAACACACTCCGGGCGGGAAAGTTGTGTTTTTACCAAAACGGCTACCGCGTCGAAAGTTGCGATCTTTCGGGCACCGTCACGTATTTCGATACCGAACTCACCGAACGTCTGGTTCTGTGTGAAATCCAAAAATAGACCATTCACGTTTCGTCCAGAACACACTCCGGGAGGGAAAGTCGTGTTTTTACCGAAACGGGTACCGCGTCGAAAGTTGCGATCTTTCAGGCACCGTCACGAATTTCGATACCGAACTCACCGAACGTCTGGTTCTGTGTGTAATCCAAAAATAGACCATTATCGTTTCGTCCGGAACACAATCCGGGCGGGAAAGTCGTGTTTTTACCGAAACGGCTACCGCGTCGAAAGTTGCGACCTTTCGGGCACCGTCTCGAATTTCGACACCGAACTCACCGAACGTATGGTTCTGTGTGAAATCCAAAAAGAGACCATTCAAGTTTCGTCAGGAACACACTCTGGGCGGGAAAGTCGTGTTTTTACCGAAACGGCTACCGCGTGGAAAGTTGCGATCTTTCGGGCACCGTCCCGAATTTCGATACCGAACTCACCGAATGTTTGGTTCTGTGTGAAATCCAAAAATAGACCATTCACGTTTCGTCCGGAACACACTCCGGGCAGGAAAGTCATGTTTTTACCGAAACGGCTACCTCGTCGAAAGTTGCGATCTTTCGATCACCGTCACGAATTTCGATACCGAACTCACTGAACGTCTGGTTCTGTGTGAAATCCAAAAATAGACCATTATCGTTTCGTCCGGAACACACTCCGGGCGGGAAAGTCGTGTTTTTACCAAAACGGCTACCGTGTCGAAAGTTGCGATCTTTCGGGCACCGTCCCGAATTTCGATACCGAACTCACCGAACGTCTGGTTCTGTGTGAAATCCAAAAATAGACCATTCACGTTTCGTCCGGAACACACTCCGGGCGGGAAAGTCGTGTTTTTACCAAAATGGCTACCGCGTCGAAAGTTGCGATCTTTCGGGCACCGTCACGAATTTCGATACCGAACTCACTGAACGTTTGGTTCTGTGTGAAATCCAAAAATAGACCATTATCGTTTCGTCCGGAACACACTCCGGGCGGGAAAGTCGTGTGTTTTACCGAAACGGCTACCGCGTCGAAAGTTGCGATCTTTCGGGCACCGTCACGAATTTCGATACCGAACTCACTGAACGTCTGGTTCTGTGTGAAATCCAAAAATAGACCATTATCGTTTCGTCCGGAACACACTCCGGGCGGGAAAGTCGTGTTTTTACCGAAACGGCTACCGCGTCGAAAGTTGCGATCTTTCGGGCACCGTCACGAATTTCGATACCGAACTCACCGAACGTCTGGTTCTGTGTGAAATCCAAAAATAGACCATTCACATTTTGCCCGGAACACACTCCGGGCGGGAAAGTCGTGTTTTTACCGAAACGGCTACCGCGTCGAAAGTTGCGATCTTTCGTGCACCGTCCCGAATTTCGATACCGAACTCACCGAACGTCTGGTTCTGTGTGAAATCCAAAAATAGACCATTCACGTTTCGTCCGGAACACACTCCGGGCGGGAAAGTCGTGTTTTTACCAAAACGGTTACCGCGTCGAAAGTTGCGATCTTTCGGGCACCGTCACGAATTTCGATACCGAACTCACCGAACGTCTGGTTCTGTGTGAAATCCAAAAATAGACCATTCACATTTTGCCCGGAACACACTCCGGGCGGGAAAGTCTTGTTTTTACCGAAACGGCTACCGCGTCGAAAGTTGCGATCTTTCGTGCACCGTCCCGAATTTCGATACCGAACTCACCGAACGTCTGGTTCTGTGTGAAATCCAAAAATAGACCATTCACGTTTCGTCCGGAACACACTCCGGGCGGGAAAGTCGTGTTTTTACCAAAACGGTTACCGCGTCGAAAGTTGCGATCTTTCGGGCACCGTCACGAATTTCGATACCGAACTTGCTGAACGTCTGGTTCTGTGTGAAATCCAAAAATAGACCATTCACGTTCGTCCGGAACACACTCCGGGAGGGAAAGTCGTGTTTTTACCGAAACGGCTACCGCGTCGAAAGTTGCGATCTTTCGGGCACCGTCCCGAATTTCGATACCGAACTCACCGAACGTCTGGTTCTGTGTGAAATCCAAAAATAGACCATTCACATTTCGCCCGGAACACACTCCGGGCGGGACAGTCGTGTTTTTACCGAAACGGCTACCGCGTCGAAAGTTGCGATCTTTCGTGCACCGTCCCGAGTTTCGATACCGAACTCACCGAACGTCTGGTTCTGTGTGAAATCCAAAAATAGACCATTCACGTTTCGTCCGGAACACACTCCGGGCGGGAAAGTCGTGTTTTTACCAAAACGGCTACCGCGTCGAAAGTTGCGATCTTTCGGGCACCGTCACGTATTTCGATACCGAACTCACCGAACGTCTGGTTCTGTGTGAAATCCAAAAATAGACCATTCACGTTTCGTCCAGAACACACTCCGGGAGGGAAAGTCGTGTTTTTACCGAAACGGGTACCGCGTCGAAAGTTGCGATCTTTCAGGCACCGTCACGAATTTCGATACCGAACTCACCGAACGTCTGGTTCTGTGTGTAATCCAAAAATAGACCATTATCGTTTCGTCCGGAACACAATCCGGGCGGGAAAGTCGTGTTTTTACCGAAACGGCTACCGCGTCGAAAGTTGCGACCTTTCGGGCACCGTCTCGAATTTCGACACCGAACTCACCGAACGTATGGTTCTGTGTGAAATCCAAAAAGAGACCATTCAAGTTTCGTCAGGAACACACTCTGGGCGGGAAAGTCGTGTTTTTACCGAAACGGCTACCGCGTGGAAAGTTGCGATCTTTCGGGCACCGTCCCGAATTTCGATACCGAACTCACCGAATGTTTGGTTCTGTGTGAAATCCAAAAATAGACCATTCACGTTTCGTCCGGAACACACTCCGGGCAGGAAAGTCATGTTTTTACCGAAACGGCTACCTCGTCGAAAGTTGCGATCTTTCGATCACCGTCACGAATTTCGATACCGAACTCACTGAACGTCTGGTTCTGTGTGAAATCCAAAAATAGACCATTATCGTTTCGTCCGGAACACACTCCGGGCGGGAAAGTCGTGTTTTTACCAAAACGGCTACCGTGTCGAAAGTTGCGATCTTTCGGGCACCGTCCCGAATTTCGATACCGAACTCACCGAACGTCTGGTTCTGTGTGAAATCCAAAAATAGACCATTCACGTTTCGTCCGGAACACACTCCGGGCGGGAAAGTCGTGTTTTTACCAAAATGGCTACCGCGTCGAAAGTTGCGATCTTTCGGGCACCGTCACGAATTTCGATACCGAACTCACTGAACGTTTGGTTCTGTGTGAAATCCAAAAATAGACCATTATCGTTTCGTCCGGAACACACTCCGGGCGGGAAAGTCGTGTGTTTTACCGAAACGGCTACCGCGTCGAAAGTTGCGATCTTTCGGGCACCGTCACGAATTTCGATACCGAACTCACTGAACGTCTGGTTCTGTGTGAAATCCAAAAATAGACCATTATCGTTTCGTCCGGAACACACTCCGGGCGGGAAAGTCGTGTTTTTACCGAAACGGCTACCGCGTCGAAAGTTGCGATCTTTCGGGCACCGTCACGAATTTCGATACCGAACTCACCGAACGTCTGGTTCTGTGTGAAATCCAAAAATAGACCATTCACATTTTGCCCGGAACACACTCCGGGCGGGAAAGTCGTGTTTTTACCGAAACGGCTACCGCGTCGAAAGTTGCGATCTTTCGTGCACCGTCCCGAATTTCGATACCGAACTCACCGAACGTCTGGTTCTGTGTGAAATCCAAAAATAGACCATTCACGTTTCGTCCGGAACACACTCCGGGCGGGAAAGTCGTGTTTTTACCAAAACGGTTACCGCGTCGAAAGTTGCGATCTTTCGGGCACCGTCACGAATTTCGATACCGAACTCACCGAACGTCTGGTTCTGTGTGAAATCCAAAAATAGACCATTCACGTTCGTCCAGAACACACTCCGGGAGGGAAAGTCGTGTTTTTACCGAAACGGCTACCGCCTCGAAAGTTGCGATCTTTCAGGCACCGTCACGAATTTCGATACTGAACTCACCGAACGTCTGGTTCTGTGTGTAATCCAAAAATAGACCATTATCGTTTCATCCGGAACACACTCCGGGCAGGAAAATCGTGTTTTTACCGAAATGGCTACCGCGACGAAAGTTGCGATCTATCGCGCACCGTCACGAATTTCGATACCGAACTCACCGAACGTCTGGTTCTGTGTGAAATCCAAAAATAGACAATTCACGTTTCGTCCAGAACACACTCCGGGAGGGAAAGTCGTGTTTTTACAGAAACGGCTACCGCGTCGAAAGTTGCGATCTTTCAGGCACCGTCACGAATTTCGATACCGAACTCACCGAACGTCTGGTTCTGTGTGTAATCCAAAAAGAGACAATTCAAGTTTCGTCCGGAACACACTCCGGGCGGGAAAGTCGTGTTTTTACCGAAACGGCTACCGCGTCGAAAGTTGCGATCTTTCGGGCACCGTCACGAATTTCGATACCGAACTTGCCGAACGTCTGGTTCTGTGTGAAATCCAAAAATAGACCATTATCGTTTCGTCCGGAACAAACTCCGAGCGGGAAAGTCGTGTTTTTACGGAAACGGCTACCGCGTCGAAAGTTGCGATCTTTCGGGCACCGTCCCGAATTTCGATACCGAACTCACCGAACGTCTGGTTCTGTGTGAAATCCAAAAATAGACCATTCACATTTCGCCCGGAACACACTCCGGGGGGGAAAGTCGTATTTTTACCGAAACGGCTACCGCGTCGAAAGTTGCGATCTTTCGTGCACCGTCCCGAATTTCGATACCGAACTCACCGAACGTCTGGTTCTGTGTGAAATCCAAAAATAGACCATTCACGTTTCGTCCGGAACACACTCCGGGCGGGAAAGTCGTGTTTTTACCAAAACGGTTACCGCGTCGAAAGTTGCGATCTTTCGGGCACCGTCACGAATTTCGATACCGAACTCACCGAACGTCTGGTTCTGTGTGAAATCCAAAAATAGACCATTATCGTTTCGTCCGGAACACACTCCGGGCGGGAAAGTCGTGTTTTTACCGAAACGGCTACCGCGTCGAAAGTTGCGATCTTTCGGGCACCGTCCCGAGTTTCGATACCGAACTCACCGAACGTCTGGTTCTGTGTGAAATCCAAAAATAGACCATTATCGTTTCGTCCGGAACACACTCCGGGCGGGAAAGTCGTGTGTTTTACCGAAACGGCTACCGCGTCGAAAGTTGCGATCTTTCGGGCACCGTCACGAATTTCGATACCGAACTTGCCGAACGTCTGGTTCTGTGTGAAATCCAAAAATAGACCATTATCGTTTCGTCCGGAACAAACTCCGGGCGGGAAAGTCGTGTTTTTACGGAAACGGCTACCGCGTCGAAAGTTGCGATCTTTCGGGCACCGTCCCGAATTTCGATACCGAACTCACCGAACGTCTGGTTCTGTGTGAAATCCAAAAATAGACCATTCACATTTCGCCCGGAACACACTCCGGGGGGGAAAGTCGTATTTTTACCGAAACGGCTACCGCGTCGAAAGTTGCGATCTTTCGTGCACCGTCCCGAATTTCGATACCGAACTCACCGAACGTCTGGTTCTGTGTGAAATCCAAAAATAGACCATTCACGTTTCGTCCGGAACACACTCCGGGCGGGAAAGTCGTGTTTTTACCAAAACGGTTACCGCGTCGAAAGTTGCGATCTTTCGGGCACCGTCACGAATTTCGATACCGAACTCACCGAACGTCTGGTTCTGTGTGAAATCCAAAAATAGACCATTATCGTTTCGTCCGGAACACACTCCGGGCGGGAAAGTCGTGTTTTTACCGAAACGGCTACCGCGTCGAAAGTTGCGATCTTTCGGGCACCGTCCCGAGTTTCGATACCGAACTCACCGAACGTCTGGTTCTGTGTGAAATCCAAAAATAGACCATTATCGTTTCGTCCGGAACACACTCCGGGCGGGAAAGTCGTGTGTTTTACCGAAACGGCTACCGCGTCGAAAGTTGCGATCTTTCGGGCACCGTCACGAATTTCGATACCGAACTTGCCGAACGTCTGGTTCTGTGTGAAATCCAAAAATAGACCATTATCGTTTCGTCCGGAACAAACTCCGGGCGGGAAAGTCGTGTTTTTACGGAAACGGCTACCGCGTCGAAAGTTGCGATCTTTCGGGCACCGTCCCGAATTTCGATACCGAACTCACCGAACGTCTGGTTCTGTGTGAAATCCAAAAATAGACCATTCACATTTCGCCCGGAACACACTCCGGGGGGGAAAGTCGTATTTTTACCGAAACGGCTACCGCGTCGAAAGTTGCGATCTTTCGTGCACCGTCCCGAATTTCGATACCGAACTCACCGAACGTCTGGTTCTGTGTGAAATCCAAAAATAGACCATTCACGTTTCGTCCGGAACACACTCCGGGCGGGAAAGTCGTGTTTTTACCAAAACGGTTACCGCGTCGAAAGTTGCGATCTTTCGGGCACCGTCACGAATTTCGATACCGAACTCACCGAACGTCTGGTTCTGTGTGAAATCCAAAAATAGACCATTCACGTTCCGTCCAGAACACACTCCGGGAGGGAAAGTCGTGTTTTTACCGAAACGGCTACCGCATCGAAAGTTGCGATCTTTCAGGCACCGTCACGAATTTCGATACTGAACTCACCGAACGTCTGGTTCTGTGTGTAATCCAAAAATACACCATTATCGTTTCATCCGGAACACACTCCGGGCAGGAAAATCGTGTTTTTACCGAAATGGCAACCGCGTCGAAAGTTGCGATCTATCGCGCACCGTCACGAATTTCGATACCGAACTCACCGAACGTCTGGTTCTGTGTGAAATCCAAAAATAGACAATTCACGTTTCGTCCAGAACACACTCCGGGAGGGAAAGTCGTGTTTTTACCGAAACGGCTACCGCGTCGAAAGTTGCGATCTTTCAGGCACCGTCACGAATTTCGATACCGAACTCACCGAACGTCTGGTTCTGTGTGTAATCCAAAAAGAGACAATTCAAGTTTCGTCCGGAACACACTCCGGGCGGGAAAGTCGTGTTTTTACCGAAACGGCTACCGCGTCGAAAGTTGCGATCTTTCGGGCACCGTCACGAATTTCGATACCGAACTTGCCGAACGTCTGGTTCTGTGTGAAATCCAAAAATAGACCATTATCGTTTCGTCCGGAACAAACTCCGGGCGGGAAAGTCGTGTTTTTACGGAAACGGCTACCGCGTCGAAAGTTGCGATCTTTCGGGCACCGTCCCGAATTTCGATACCGAACTCACCGAACGTCTGGTTCTGTGTGAAATCCAAAAATAGACCATTCACATTTCGCCCGGAACACACTCCGGGGGGGAAAGTCGTATTTTTACCGAAACGGCTACCGCGTCGAAAGTTGCGATCTTTCGTGCACCGTCCCGAATTTCGATACCGAACTCACCGAACGTCTGGTTCTGTGTGAAATCCAAAAATAGACCATTCACGTTTCGTCCGGAACACACTCCGGGCGGGAAAGTCGTGTTTTTACCAAAACGGTTACCGCGTCGAAAGTTGCGATCTTTCGGGCACCGTCACGAATTTCGATACCGAACTCACCGAACGTCTGGTTCTGTGTGAAATCCAAAAATAGACCATTCACGTTCCGTCCAGAACACACTCCGGGAGGGAAAGTCGTGTTTTTACCGAAACGGCTACCGCATCGAAAGTTGCGATCTTTCAGGCACCGTCACGAATTTCGATACTGAACTCACCGAACGTCTGGTTCTGTGTGTAATCCAAAAATACACCATTATCGTTTCATCCGGAACACACTCCGGGCAGGAAAATCGTGTTTTTACCGAAATGGCAACCGCGTCGAAAGTTGCGATCTATCGCGCACCGTCACGAATTTCGATACCGAACTCACCGAACGTCTGGTTCTGTGTGAAATCCAAAAATAGACAATTCACGTTTCGTCCAGAACACACTCCGGGAGGGAAAGTCGTGTTTTTACCGAAACGGCTACCGCGTCGAAAGTTGCGATCTTTCAGGCACCGTCACGAATTTCGATACCGAACTCACCGAACGTCTGGTTCTGTGTGTAATCCAAAAAGAGACAATTCAAGTTTCGTCCGGAACACACTCCGGGCGGGAAAGTCGTGTTTTTACAGAAACGGCTACCGCGTCGAAAGTTGCGATCTTTCGGGCACCGTCCCGAATTTCGATACCGAACTCACCGAACGTCTGGTTCTGTGTGAAATCCAAAAATGGACCATTCGCGTTTCGTCCGGAACACACTCCGGGCGGGAAAGTCGTGTTTTTACCGAAACGGCTACCGCGTCGAAAGTTGCGATCTTTCGGGCACCGTCACGAATTTCGATACCGAACTCACCGAACGTCTGGTTCTGTGTGAAATCCAAAAATAGACCATTATCGTTTCGTCCGGAACACACTCCGGGCGGGAAAGTCGTGTTTTTACCGAAACGGCTACCGCGTCGAAAGTTGCGATCTTTCGGGCACCGTCACGAATTTCGATACCGAACTCACCGAACGTCTGGTTCTGTGTGAAATCCAAAAATAGACCATTATTGTTTCGTCCGGAACACACTCCGGGCGGGAAAGTCGTGTGTTTTACCGAAACGGCTACCGCGTCGAAAGTTGCGATCTTTCGGGCACCGTCACGAATTTCGATACCGAACTCACCGAACGTCTGGTTCTGTGTGAAATCCAAAAATAGACCATTATCGCTTCGTCTGGAAGACAATCCGGGCGGGAAAGTCGTGTTTTTACCGAAACGGCTACCGCGTCGAAAGTTGCGACCTTTCGGGCACCGTCTCGAATTTCGACAACGAACTCACCGAACGTCTGGTTCTGTGTGAAATCCAAAAAGAGACCATTCAAGTTTCGTCCGGAACACACTCCGGGCGGGAAAGTCGTGTTTTTACCGAAACGGCTACCGCGTGGGAAGTTGCGATCTTTCGGGGACCGTCCCGAATTTCGATACCGAACTCACCGAATGTCTGGTTCTGTGTGAAATCCAAAAATAGACCATTAACGTTTCGTCCGGATCACACTTCGGGCAGGAAAGTCATGTTTTTACCGAAAGGGCTACCGCGTCGAAAGTTGCGATCTTTCGGGCACCGTCACGAATTTCGATACCGAACTCACTGAACGTCTGGTTCTGTGTGAAATCCAAAAATAGACCATTATCGTTTCGTCCGGAACACACTCCGGGCGGGAAAGTCGTGTGTTTACCGAAACGGCTACCGCGTCGAAAGTTGCGATCTTTCGGGCACCGTCCTCAATTTCGATACCGAACTCACCGAACGTCTGGTTCTGTGTGAAATCCAAAAATAGACCATTATCGTTTCGTCCGGAACACACTCCGGGCGGGAAAGTCGTGTTTTTACCGAAACGGCTACCGCGTCGAAAGTTGCGATCTTTGGGGCACCGTCACGAATTTCGATTCCGAACTCACCGAACGTCTGGTTCTGTGTGAAATCCAAGAATAGACCATTATCGTTTCGTCCGGAACACAATCCGGGCGGGAAAGTCGTGTTTTTACCGAAACGGCTACCGCGTCGAAAGTTGCGACCTTTCGGGCACCGTCTCGAATTTCGACACCGAACTCACCGAACGTATGGTTCTGTGTGAAATCCAAAAAGAGACCATTCAAGTTTCGTCCGGAACACACTCTGGGCGGGAAAGTCGTGTTTTTACCGAAACGGCTACCGCGTGGAAAGTTGCGATCTTTCGGGCACCGTCCCGAATTTCGATACCGAACTCACCGAATGTTTGGTTCTGTGTGAAATCCAAAAATAGACCATTCACGTTTCGTCCGGAACACACTCCGGGCAGGAAAGTCATGTTTTTACCGAAACGGCTACCGCGTCGAAAGTTGCGATCTTTCGATCACCGTCACGAATTTCGATACCGAACTCACTGAACGTCTGGTTCTGTGTGAAATCCAAAAATAGACCATTATCGTTTCGTCCGGAACACACTCCGGGCGGGAAAGTCGTGTTTTTACCAAAATGGCTACCGCGTCGAAAGTTGCGATCTTTCGGGTACCGTCACGAATTTCGATACCGAACTTGCTGAACGTCTGGTTCTGTGTGAAATCCAAAAATAGACCATTCACGTTTCGTCCGGAACACACTCCTGGCGGGAAAGTCGTGTTTTTACCAAAATGGCTACCGCGTCGAAAGTTGCGATCTTTCGGGCACCGTCACGAATTTCGATACCGAACTCACCGAACGTCTGGTTCTGTGTGAAATCCAAAAATAGACCATTCACGTTTCGTCCGGAACACACTCCGGGCGGGAAAGTCGTGTTTTTACCAAAATGGCTACCGCGTCGAAAGTTGCGATCTTTCGGGTACCGTCACGAATTTCGATACCGAACTTGCTGAACGTCTGGTTCTGTGTGAAATCCAAAAATAGACCATTCACGTTTCGTCCGGAACACACTCCGGGCGGGAAAGTCGTGTTTTTACCGAAACGGCTACCGCGTCGAAAGTTGCGATCTTTCGGGCACCGTCCCGAATTTCGATACCGAACTCACCGAACGTCTGGTTCTGTGTGAAATCCAAAAATAGACCATTCACATTTCGCCCGGAACACACTCCGGGCGGGACAGTCGTGTTTTTACCGAAACGGCTACCGCGTCGTAAGTTGCGATCTTTCGTGCACCGTTCTGAATTTCGATACCGAACTCACCGAACGTCTGGTTCTGTGTGAAATCCAAAAATAGACCATTCACGTTTCGTCCGGAACACACTCCGGGCGGGAAAGTCGTGTTTTTACCAAAACGGCTACCGCGTCGAAAGTTGCGATCTTTCGGGCACCGTCACGAATTTCGATACCGAACTCACCGAACGTCTGGTTCTGTGTGAAATCCAAAAATAGACCATTATCGTTTCGTCCGGAACACACTCCGGGCGGGAAAGTCGTGTGTTTTACCGAAACGGCTACCGCGTCGAAAGTTGCGATCTTTCGGGCACCGTCACGAATTTCGATACCGAACTCACTGAACGTCTGGTTCTGTGTGAAATCCAAAAATAGACCATTATCGTTTCGTCCGGAACACACTCCGGGAGGGAAAGTCGTGTTTTTACCGAAACGGCTACCGCGTCGAAAGTTGCGATCTTTCGGGCACCGTCACGAATTTCGATACCGAACTCACCGAACGTCTGGTTCTGTGTGAAATCCAAAAATAGACCATTCACATTTTGCCCGGAACACACTCCGGGCGGGAAAGTCGTGTTTTTACCGAAACGGCTACCGCGTCGAAAGTTGCGATCTTTCGTGCACCGTCCCGAATTTCGATACCGAACTGACCGAACGTCTGGTTCTGTGTGAAATCCAAAAATAGACCATTCACGTTTCGTCCGGAACACACTCCGGGCGGGAAAGTCGTGTTTTTACCAAAACGGTTACCGCGTCGAAAGTTGCGATCTTTCGGGCACCGTCACGAATTTCGATACCGAACTCACCGAACGTCTGGTTCTGTGTGAAATCCAAAAATAGACCATTCACGTTCGTCCAGAACACACTCCGGGAGGGAAAGTCGTGTTTTTACCGAAACGGCTACCGCCTCGAAAGTTGCGATCTTTCAGGCACCGTCACGAATTTCGATACTGAACTCACCGAACGTCTGGTTCTGTGTGTAATCCAAAAATAGACCATTATCGTTTCATCCGGAACACACTCCGGGCAGGAAAATCGTGTTTTTACCGAAATGGCTACCGCGTCGAAAGTTGCGATCTATCGCGCACCGTCACGAATTTCGATACCGAACTCACCGAACGTCTGGTTCTGTGTGAAATCCAAAAATAGACAATTCACGTTTCGTCCAGAACACACTCCGGGAGGGAAAGTCGTGTTTTTACCGAAACGGCTACCGCGTCGAAAGTTGCGATCTTTCAGGCACCGTCACGAATTTCGATACCGAACTCACCGAACGTCTGGTTCTGTGTGTAATCCAAAAAGAGACAATTCAAGTTTCGTCCGGAACACACTCCGGGCGGGAAAGTCGTGTTTTTATCGAAACGGCTACCGCGTCGAAAGTTGCGATCTTTCGGGCACCGTCACGAATTTCGATACCGAACTCACCGAACGTCTGGTTCTGTGTGAAATCCAAAAATAGACCATTATCGTTTCGTCCAGAACACACTCCGGGCGGGAAAGTCGTGTTTTTACCAAAACGGCTACTGCGTCGAAAGTTGCGATCTTTCGGGCACCGTCCCGAGTTTCGATACCGAACTCACCGAACGTCTGGTTCTGTGTGAAATCCAAAAATAGACGATTATCGTTTCGTCCGGAACACACTCCGGGCGGGAAAGTCGTGTGTTTTACCGAAACGGCTACCGCGTCGAAAGTTGCGATCTTTCGGGCACCGTCACGAATTTCGATACCGAACTTGCCGAACGTCTGGTTCTGTGTGAAATCCAAAAACAGACCATTATCGTTTCGTCCGGAACAAACTCCGGGCGGGAAAGTCGTGTTTTTACGGAAACGGCTACCGCGTCGAAAGTTGCGATCTTTCGGGCACCGTCCCGAATTTCGATACCGAACTCACCGAACGTCTGGTTCTGTGTGAAATCCAAAAATAGACCATTCACATTTCGCCCGGAACACACTCCGGGCGGGAAAGTCGTATTTTTACCGAAACGGCTACCGCGTCGAAAGTTGCGATCTTTCGTGCACTGTCCCGAATTTCGATACCGAACTCACCGAACGTCTGGTTCTGTGTGAAATCCAAAAATAGACCATTCACGTTTCGTCCGGAACACACTCCGGGCGGGAAAGTCGTGTTTTTACCAAAACCGTTACCGCGTCGAAAGTTGCGATCTTTCGGGCACCGTCACGAATTTCGATACCGAACTCACCGAACGTCTGGTTCTGTGTGAAATCCAAAAATAGACCATTATCGTTTCGTCCGGAACACACTCCGGGCGGGAAAGTCGTGTTTTTACCAAAATGGCTACCGCGTCGAAAGTTGCGATCTTTCGGGTACCGTCACGAATTTCGATACCGAACTTGCTGAACGTCTGGTTCTGTGTGAAATCCAAAAATAGACCATTCACGTTTCGTCCGGAACACACTCCTGGCGGGAAAGTCGTGTTTTTACCAAAATGGCTACCGCGTCGAAAGTTGCGATCTTTCGGGCACCGTCACGAATTTCGATACCGAACTCACCGAACGTCTGGTTCTGTGTGAAATCCAAAAATAGACCATTCACGTTTCGTCCGGAACACACTCCGGGCGGGAAAGTCGTGTTTTTACCAAAATGGCTACCGCGTCGAAAGTTGCGATCTTTCGGGTACCGTCACGAATTTCGATACCGAACTTGCTGAACGTCTGGTTCTGTGTGAAATCCAAAAATAGACCATTCACGTTTCGTCCGGAACACACTCCGGGCGGGAAAGTCGTGTTTTTACCGAAACGGCTACCGCGTCGAAAGTTGCGATCTTTCGGGCACCGTCCCGAATTTCGATACCGAACTCACCGAACGTCTGGTTCTGTGTGAAATCCAAAAATAGACCATTCACATTTCGCCCGGAACACACTCCGGGCGGGACAGTCGTGTTTTTACCGAAACGGCTACCGCGTCGTAAGTTGCGATCTTTCGTGCACCGTTCTGAATTTCGATACCGAACTCACCGAACGTCTGGTTCTGTGTGAAATCCAAAAATAGACCATTCACGTTTCGTCCGGAACACACTCCGGGCGGGAAAGTCGTGTTTTTACCAAAACGGCTACCGCGTCGAAAGTTGCGATCTTTCGGGCACCGTCACGAATTTCGATACCGAACTCACCGAACGTCTGGTTCTGTGTGAAATCCAAAAATAGACCATTATCGTTTCGTCCGGAACACACTCCGGGCGGGAAAGTCGTGTGTTTTACCGAAACGGCTACCGCGTCGAAAGTTGCGATCTTTCGGGCACCGTCACGAATTTCGATACCGAACTCACTGAACGTCTGGTTCTGTGTGAAATCCAAAAATAGACCATTATCGTTTCGTCCGGAACACACTCCGGGAGGGAAAGTCGTGTTTTTACCGAAACGGCTACCGCGTCGAAAGTTGCGATCTTTCGGGCACCGTCACGAATTTCGATACCGAACTCACCGAACGTCTGGTTCTGTGTGAAATCCAAAAATAGACCATTCACATTTTGCCCGGAACACACTCCGGGCGGGAAAGTCGTGTTTTTACCGAAACGGCTACCGCGTCGAAAGTTGCGATCTTTCGTGCACCGTCCCGAATTTCGATACCGAACTGACCGAACGTCTGGTTCTGTGTGAAATCCAAAAATAGACCATTCACGTTTCGTCCGGAACACACTCCGGGCGGGAAAGTCGTGTTTTTACCAAAACGGTTACCGCGTCGAAAGTTGCGATCTTTCGGGCACCGTCACGAATTTCGATACCGAACTCACCGAACGTCTGGTTCTGTGTGAAATCCAAAAATAGACCATTCACGTTCGTCCAGAACACACTCCGGGAGGGAAAGTCGTGTTTTTACCGAAACGGCTACCGCCTCGAAAGTTGCGATCTTTCAGGCACCGTCACGAATTTCGATACTGAACTCACCGAACGTCTGGTTCTGTGTGTAATCCAAAAATAGACCATTATCGTTTCATCCGGAACACACTCCGGGCAGGAAAATCGTGTTTTTACCGAAATGGCTACCGCGTCGAAAGTTGCGATCTATCGCGCACCGTCACGAATTTCGATACCGAACTCACCGAACGTCTGGTTCTGTGTGAAATCCAAAAATAGACAATTCACGTTTCGTCCAGAACACACTCCGGGAGGGAAAGTCGTGTTTTTACCGAAACGGCTACCGCGTCGAAAGTTGCGATCTTTCAGGCACCGTCACGAATTTCGATACCGAACTCACCGAACGTCTGGTTCTGTGTGTAATCCAAAAAGAGACAATTCAAGTTTCGTCCGGAACACACTCCGGGCGGGAAAGTCGTGTTTTTATCGAAACGGCTACCGCGTCGAAAGTTGCGATCTTTCGGGCACCGTCACGAATTTCGATACCGAACTCACCGAACGTCTGGTTCTGTGTGAAATCCAAAAATAGACCATTATCGTTTCGTCCAGAACACACTCCGGGCGGGAAAGTCGTGTTTTTACCAAAACGGCTACTGCGTCGAAAGTTGCGATCTTTCGGGCACCGTCCCGAGTTTCGATACCGAACTCACCGAACGTCTGGTTCTGTGTGAAATCCAAAAATAGACGATTATCGTTTCGTCCGGAACACACTCCGGGCGGGAAAGTCGTGTGTTTTACCGAAACGGCTACCGCGTCGAAAGTTGCGATCTTTCGGGCACCGTCACGAATTTCGATACCGAACTTGCCGAACGTCTGGTTCTGTGTGAAATCCAAAAACAGACCATTATCGTTTCGTCTGGAACAAACTCCGGGCGGGAAAGTCGTGTTTTTACGGAAACGGCTACCGCGTCGAAAGTTGCGATCTTTCGGGCACCGTCCCGAATTTCGATACCGAACTCACCGAACGTCTGGTTCTGTGTGAAATCCAAAAATAGACCATTCACATTTCGCCCGGAACACACTCCGGGCGGGAAAGTCGTATTTTTACCGAAACGGCTACCGCGTCGAAAGTTGCGATCTTTCGTGCACTGTCCCGAATTTCGATACCGAACTCACCGAACGTCTGGTTCTGTGTGAAATCCAAAAATAGACCATTCACGTTTCGTCCGGAACACACTCCGGGCGGGAAAGTCGTGTTTTTACCAAAACGGTTACCGCGTCGAAAGTTGCGATCTTTCGGGCACCGTCACGAATTTCGATACCGAACTCACCGAACGTCTGGTTCTGTGTGAAATCCAAAAATAGACCATTCACGTTCCGTCCAGAACACACTCCGGGAGGGAAAGTCGTGTTTTTACCGAAACGGCTACCGCATCGAAAGTTGCGATCTTTCAGGCACCGTCACGAATTTCGATACTGAACTCACCGAACGTCTGGTTCTGTGTGTAATCCAAAAATACACCATTATCGTTTCATCCGGAACACACTCCGGGCAGGAAAATCGTGTTTTTACCGAAATGGCTACCGCGTCGAAAGTTGCGATCTATCGCGCACCGTCACGAATTTCGATACCGAACGTCTGGTTCTGTGTGAAATCCAAAAATAGACAATTCACGTTTCGTCCAGAACACACTACGGGAGGGAAAGTCGTGTTTTTACCGAAACGGCTACCGCGTCGAAAGTTGCGATCTTTCAGGCACCGTCACGAATTTCGATACCGAACTCACCGAACGTCTGGTTCTGTGTGTAATCCAAAAAGAGACAATTCAAGTTTCGTCCGGAACACACTCCGGGCGGGAAAGTCGTGTTTTTACCGAAACGGCTACCGCGTCGAAAGTTGCGATCTTTCGGGCACCGTCACGAATTTCGATACCGAACTCACCGAACGTCTGGTTCTGTGTGAAATCCAAAAATAGACCATTATCGTTTCGTCCAGAACACACTCCGGGCGGGAAAGTCGTGTTTTTACCGAAACGGCTACCGCGTCGAAAGTTGCGATCTTTCGGGCACCGTCCCGAGTTTCGATACCGAACTCACCGAACGTCTGGTTCTGTGTGAAATCCAAAAATAGACCATTATCGTTTCGTCCGGAACACACTCCGGGCGGGAAAGTCGTGTGTTTTACCGAAACGGCTACCGCGTCGAAAGTTACGATCTTTCGGGCACCGTCACGAATTTCGATACCGAACTTGCCGAACGTCTGGTTCTGTGTGAAATCCAAAAATAGACCATTATCGTTTCGTCCGGAACAAACTCCGGGCGGGAAAGTCGTGTTTTTACGGAAACGGCTACCGCGTCGAAAGTGGCGATCTTTCGGGCACCGTCCCGAATTTCGATACCGAACTCACCGAACGTCTGGTTCTGTGTGAAATCCAAAAATAGACCATTCACATTTCGCCCGGAACACACTCCGGGCGGGAAAGTCGTATTTTTACCGAAACGGCTACCGCGTCGAAAGTTGCGATCTTTCGTGCACCGTCCCGAATTTCGATACCGAACTCACCGAACGTCTGGTTCTGTGTGAAATCCAAAAATAGACCATTCACGTTTCGTCCGGAACACAATCCGGGCGGGAAAGTCGTGTTTTTACCAAAACCGTTACCGCGTCGAAAGTTGCGATCTTTCGGGCACCGTCACGAATTTCGATACCGAACTCACCGAACGTCTGGTTCTGTGTGAAATCCAAAAATAGACCATTCACGTTCCGTCCAGAACACACTCCGGGAGGGAAAGTCGTGTTTTTACCGAAACGGCTACCGCATCGAAAGTTGCGATCTTTCAGGCACCGTTACGAATTTCGATACTGAACTCACCGAACGTCTGGTTCTGTGTGTAATCCAAAAATACACCATTATCGTTTCATCCGGAACACACTCCGGGCAGGAAAATCGTGTTTTACCGAAATGGCTACCGCGTCGAAAGTTGCGATCTATCGCGCACCGTCACGAATTTCGATACCGAACGTCTGGTTCTGTGTGAAATCCAAAAATAGACAATTCACGTTTCGTCCAGAACACACTCCGGGAGGGAAAGTCGTGTTTTTACCGAAACGGCTACCGCGTCGAAAGTTGCGATCTTTCAGGCACCGTCACGAATTTCGATACCGAACTCACCGAACGTCTGGTTCTGTGTGTAATCCAAAAAGAGACAATTCAAGTTTCGTCCGGAACACACTCCGGGCGGGAAAGTCGTGTTTTTACCGAAACGGCTACCGCGTCGAAAGTTGCGATCTTTCGGGCACCGTCCCGAATTTCGATACCGAACTCACCGAACGTCTGATTCTGTGTGAAATCCAAAAATAGACCATTCACATTTCGCCCGGAACACACTCCGGGCGGGAAAGTCGTATTTTTACCGAAACGGCTACCGCGTCGAAAGTTGCGATCTTTCGTGCACCGTCCCGAATTTCGATACCGAACTCACCGAACGTCTGGTTCTGTGTGAAATCCAAAAATAGACCATTCACGTTTCGTCCGGAACACACTCCGGGCGGGAAAGTCGTGTTTTTACCAAAACGGTTACCGCGTCGAAAGTTGCGATCTTTCGGGCACCGTCACGAATTTCGATACCGAACTCACCGAACGTCTGGTTCTGTGTGAAATCCAAAAATAGACCATTCACGTTCCGTGCAGAACACACTCCGGGAGGGAAAGTCGTGTTTTTACCGAAACGGCTACCGCATCGAAAGTTGCGATCTTTCAGGCACCGTCACGAATTTCGATACTGAACTCACCGAACGTCTGGTTCTGTGTGTAATCCAAAAATACACCATTATCGTTTCATCCGGAACACACTCCGGGCAGGAAAATCGTGTTTTTACCGAAATGGCTACCGCGTCGAAAGTTGCGATCTATCGCGCACCGTCACGAATTTCGATACCGAACGTCTGGTTCTGTGTGAAATCCAAAAATAGACAGTTCACGTTTCGTCCAGAACACACTCCGGGAGGGAAAGTCGTGTTTTTACCGAAACGGCTACCGCGTCGAAAGTTGCGATCTTTCAGGCACCGTCACGAATTTCGATACCGAACTCACCGAACGTCTGGTTCTGTGTGTAATCCAAAAAGAGACAATTCAAGTTTCGTCCGGAACACACTCCGGGCGGGAAAGTCGTGTTTTTACCGAAACGGCTACCGCGTCGAAAGTTGCGATCTTTCGGGCACCGTCCCGAATTTCGATACCGAACTCACCGAACGTCTGGTTCTGTGTGAAATCCAAAAATGGACCATTCGCGTTTCGTCCGGAACACACTCCGGGCGGGAAAGTCGTGTTTTTACCGAAACGGCTACCGCGTCGAAAGTTGCGATCTTTCGGGCACCGTCACGAATTTCGATACCGAACTCACCGAACGTCTGGTTCTGTGTGAAATCCAAAAATAGACCATTATCGTTTCGTCCGGAACACACTCCGGGCGGGAAAGTCGTGTTTTTACCGAAACGGCTACCGCGTCGAAAGTTGCGATCTTTCGGGCACCGTCACGAATTTCGATACCGAACTCACCGAACGTCTGGTTCTGTGTGAAATCCAAAAATAGACCTTTATTGTTTCGTCCGGAACACACTCCGGGCGGGAAAGTCGTGTGTTTTACCGAAACGGCTACCGCGTCGAAAGTTGCGATCTTTCGGGCACCGTCACGAATTTCGATACCGAACTCACCGAACGTCTGGTTCTGTGTGAAATCCAAAAATAGACCATTATCGCTTCGTCTGGAAGACAATCCGGGCGGGAAAGTCGTGTTTTTACCGAAACGGCTACCGCGTCGAAAGTTGCGACCTTTCGGGCACCGTCTCGAATTTCGACAACGAACTCACCGAACGTCTGGTTCTGTGTGAAATCCAAAAAGAGACCATTCAAGTTTCGTCCGGAACACACTCCGGGCGGGAAAGTCGTGTTTTTACCGAAACGGCTACCGCGTGGGAAGTTGCGATCTTTCGGGGACCGTCCCGAATTTCGATACCGAACTCACCGAATGTCTGGTTCTGTGTGAAATCCAAAAATAGACCATTAACGTTTCGTCCGGATCACACTTCGGGGAGGAAAGTCATGTTTTTACCGAAACGGCTACCGCGTCGAAAGTTGCGATCTTTCGGGCACCGTCACGAATTTCGATACCGAACTCACTGAACGTCTGGTTCTGTGTGAAATCCAAAAATAGACCATTATCGTTTCGTCCGGAACACACTCCGGGCGGGAAAGTCGTGTTTTTACCGAAACGGCTACCGCGTCGAAAGTTGCGATCTTTCGGGCATCGTCCTCAATTTCGATACCGAACTCACCGAACGTCTGGTTCTGTGTGAAATCCAAAAATAGACCATTATCGTTTCGTCCGGAACACACTCCGGGCGGGAAAGTCGTGTTTTTACCGAAACGGCTACCGCGTCGAAAGTTGCGATCTTTGGGGCACCGTCACGAATGTCGATACCGAACTCACCGAACGTCTGGTTCTGTGTGAAATCCAAGAATAGACCATTATCGTTTCGTCCGGAACACAATCCGGGCGGGAAAGTCGTGTTTTTACCGAAACGGCTACCGCGTCGAAAGTTGCGACCTTTCGGGCACCGTCTCGAATTTCGACACCGAACTCACCGAACGTATGGTTCTGTGTGAAATCCAAAAAGAGACCATTCAAGTTTCGTCCGGAACACACTCTGGGCGGGAAAGTCGTGTTTTTACCGAAACGGCTACCGCGTGGAAAGTTGCGATCTTTCGGGCACCGTCCCGAATTTCGATACCGAACTCACCGAATGTTTGGTTATGTGTGAAATCCAAAAATAGACCATTCACGTTTCGTCCGGAACACACTCCGGGCAGGAAAGTCATGTTTTTACCGAAACGGCTACCGCGTCGAAAGTTGCGATCTTTCGATCACCTTCACGAATTTCGATACCGAACTCACTGAACGTCTGGTTCTGTGTGCAATCCAAAAATAGACCATTATCGTTTCGTCCGGAACACACTCCGGGCGGGAAAGTCGTGTTTTTACCGAAACGGCTACCGCGTCGAAAGTTGCGATCTTTCGGGCACCGTCACGAATTTCGATACCGAACTCACCGAACGTCTGGTTCTGTGTGAAATCCAAAAATAGACCATTATCGTTTCGTCCGGAACACACTCCGGGCGGGAAAGTCGTGTTTTTACCGAAACGGCTACCGCGTCGAAAGTTGCGATCTTTCGGGCACCGTCACGAATTTCGATACCGAACTCACCGAACGTCTGGTTCTGTGTGAAATCCAAAAATAGACCATTATTGTTTCGTCCGGAACACACTCCGGGCGGGAAAGTCGTGTGTTTTACCGAAACGGCTACCGCGTCGAAAGTTGCGATCTTTCGGGCACCGTCACGAATTTCGATACCGAACTCACCGAACGTCTGGTTCTGTGTGAAATCCAAAAATAGACCATTATCGCTTCGTCTGGAAGACAATCCGGGCGGGAAAGTCGTGTTTTTACCGAAACGGCTACCGCGTCGAAAGTTGCGACCTTTCGGGCACCGTCTCGAATTTCGACAACGAACTCACCGAACGTCTGGTTCTGTGTGAAATCCAAAAAGAGACCATTCAAGTTTCGTCCGGAACACACTCCGGGCGGGAAAGTCGTGTTTTTACCGAAACGGCTACCGCGTGGGAAGTTGCGATCTTTCGGGGACCGTCCCGAATTTCGATACCGAACTCACCGAATGTCTGGTTCTGTGTGAAATCCAAAAATAGACCATTAACGTTTCGTCCGGATCACACTTCGGGGAGGAAAGTCATGTTTTTACCGAAACGGCTACCGCGTCGAAAGTTGCGATCTTTCGGGCACCGTCACGAATTTCGATACCGAACTCACTGAACGTCTGGTTCTGTGTGAAATCCAAAAATAGACCATTATCGTTTCGTCCGGAACACACTCCGGGCGGGAAAGTCGTGTTTTTACCGAAACGGCTACCGCGTCGAAAGTTGCGATCTTTCGGGCATCGTCCTCAATTTCGATACCGAACTCACCGAACGTCTGGTTCTGTGTGAAATCCAAAAATAGACCATTATCGTTTCGTCCGGAACACACTCCGGGCGGGAAAGTCGTGTTTTTACCGAAACGGCTACCGCGTCGAAAGTTGCGATCTTTGGGGCACCGTCACGAATGTCGATACCGAACTCACCGAACGTCTGGTTCTGTGTGAAATCCAAGAATAGACCATTATCGTTTCGTCCGGAACACAATCCGGGCGGGAAAGTCGTGTTTTTACCGAAACGGCTACCGCGTCGAAAGTTGCGACCTTTCGGGCACCGTCTCGAATTTCGACACCGAACTCACCGAACGTATGGTTCTGTGTGAAATCCAAAAAGAGACCATTCAAGTTTCGTCCGGAACACACTCTGGGCGGGAAAGTCGTGTTTTTACCGAAACGGCTACCGCGTGGAAAGTTGCGATCTTTCGGGCACCGTCCCGAATTTCGATACCGAACTCACCGAATGTTTGGTTATGTGTGAAATCCAAAAATAGACCATTCACGTTTCGTCCGGAACACACTCCGGGCAGGAAAGTCATGTTTTTACCGAAACGGCTACCGCGTCGAAAGTTGCGATCTTTCGATCACCTTCACGAATTTCGATACCGAACTCACTGAACGTCTGGTTCTGTGTGAAATCCAAAAATAGACCATTATCGTTTCGTCCGGAACACACTCCGGGCGGGAAAGTCGTGTTTTTACCGAAACGGCTACCGCGTCGAAAGTTGCGATCTTTCGGGCACCGTCCCGAATTTCGATACCGAACTCACCGAACGTCTGGTTCTATGTGAAATCCAAAAATAGACCATTCACGTTTCGTCCGGAACACACTCCGGGCGGGAAAGTCGTGTTTTTACCAAAATGGCTACCGCGTCGAAAGTTGCGATCTTTCGGGTACCGTCACGAATTTCGATACCGAACTTGCTAAACGTCTGGTTCTGTGTGAAATCCAAAAATAGACCATTCACGTTTCGTCCGGAACACACTCCGGGCGGGAAAGTCGTGTTTTTACCGAAACGGCTACCGCGTCGAAAGTTGCGATCTTTCGGGCACCGTCCCGAATTTCGATACCGAACTCACCGAACGTCTGGTTCTGTGTGAAATCCAAAAATAGACCATTCACATTTCGCCCGGAACACACTCCGGGCGGGACAGTCGTGTTTTTACCGAAACGGCTACCGCGTCGAAAGTTGCGATCTTTCATGCACCGTCCCGAATTTCAATACCGAACTCACCGAACGTCTGGTTCTGTGTGAAATCCAAAAATAGACCATTCACGTTTCGTCCGGAACACACTCCGGGCGGGAAAGTCGTGTTTTTACCAAAACGGCTACCGCGTCGAAAGTTGCGATCTTTCGGGCACCGTCACGAATTTCGATACCGAACTCACCGAACGTCTGGTTCTGTGTGAAATCCAAAAATAGACCATTATCGTTTCGTCCGGAACACACTCCGGGCGGGAAAGTCGTGTTTTTACCGAAACGGCTACCGCGTCGAAAGTTGCGATCTTTCGGGCACCGTCACGAATTTCGATACCGAACTCACCGAACGTCTGGTTCTGTGTGAAATCCAAAAATAGACCATTCACGTTCGTCCAGAACACACTCCGGGAGGGAAAGTCGTGTTTTTACCGAAACGGCTACCGCCTCGAAAGTTGTGATCTTTCAGGCACCGTCACGAATTTCGATACTGAACTCACCGAACGTCTGGTTCTGTGTGTAATCCAAAAATAGACCATTATCGTTTCATCCGGAACACACTCCGGGCAGGAAAATCGGGTTTTTACCGAAATGGCTACCGCGTCGAAAGTTGCGATCTATCGCGCACCGTCACGAATTTCGATACCGAACTCACCGAACGTCTGGTTCTGTGTGAAATCCAAAAATAGACAATTCACGTTTCGTCCAGAACACACTCCGGGAGGGAAAGTCGTGTTTTTACCGAAACGGCTACCGCGTCGAAAGTTGCGATCTTTCAGGCACCGTCACGAATTTCGATACCGAACTCACCGAACGTCTGGTTCTGTGTGTAATCCAAAAAGAGACAATTCAAGTTTCGTCCGGAACACACTCCGGGCGGGAAAGTCGTGTTTTTACCGAAACGGCTACCGCGTGGGAAGTTGCGATCTTTCGGGGACCGTCCCGAATTTCGATACCGAACTCACCGAATGTCTGGTTCTGTGTGAAATCCAAAAATAGACCATTAACGTTTCGTCCGGATCACACTTCGGGGAGGAAAGTCATGTTTTTACCGAAACGGCTACCGTGTCGAAAGTTGCGATCTTTCGGGCACCGTCACGAATTTCGATACCGAACTCACTGAACGTCTGGTTCTGTGTGAAATCCAAAAATAGACCATTATCGTTTCGTCCGGAACACACTCCGGGCGGGAAAGTCGTGTTTTTACCGAAACGGCTACCGCGTCGAAAGTTGCGATCTTTCGGGCATCGTCCTCAATTTCGATACCGAACTCACCGAACGTCTGGTTCTGTGTGAAATCCAAAAATAGACCATTATCGTTTCGTCCGGAACACACTCCGGGCGGGAAAGTCGTGTTTTTACCGAAACGGCTACCGCGTCGAAAGTTGCGATCTTTGGGGCACCGTCACGAATGTCGATACCGAACTCACCGAACGTCTGGTTCTGTGTGAAATCCAAGAATAGACCATTATCGTTTCGTCCGGAACACAATCCGGGCGGGAAAGTCGTGTTTTTACCGAAACGGCTACCGCGTCGAAAGTTGCGACCTTTCGGGCACCGTCTCGAATTTCGACACCGAACTCACCGAACGTATGGTTCTGTGTGAAATCCAAAAAGAGACCATTCAAGTTTCGTCCGGAACACACTCTGGGCGGGAAAGTCGTGTTTTTACCGAAACGGCTACCGCGTGGAAAGTTGCGATCTTTCGGGCACCGTCCCGAATTTCGATACCGAACTCACCGAATGTTTGGTTATGTGTGAAATCCAAAAATAGACCATTCACGTTTCGTCCGGAACACACTCCGGGCAGGAAAGTCATGTTTTTTCCGAAACGGCTACCGCGTCGAAAGTTGCGATCTTTCGATCACCTTCACGAATTTCGATACCGAACTCACTGAACGTCTGGTTCTGTGTGAAATCCAAAAATAGACCATTATCGTTTCGTCCGGAACACACTCCGGGCGGGAAAGTCGTGTTTTTACCGAAACGGCTACCGCGTCGAAAATTGCGATCTTTCGGGCACCGTCCCGAATTTCGATACCGAACTCACCGAACGTCTGGTTCTATGTGAAATCCAAAAATAGACCATTCACGTTTCGTCCGGAACACACTCCGGGCGGGAAAGTCGTGTTTTTACCAAAATGGCTACCGCGTCGAAAGTTGCGATCTTTCGGGTACCGTCACGAATTTCGATACCGAACTTGCTAAACGTCTGGTTCTGTGTGAAATCCAAAAATAGACCATTCACGTTTCGTCCGGAACACACTCCGGGCGGGAAAGTCGTGTTTTTACCGAAACGGCTACCGCGTCGAAAGTTGCGATCTTTCGGGCACCGTCCCGAATTTCGATACCGAACGTCTGGTTCTGTGTGAAATCCAAAAATAGACCATTCACATTTCGCCCGGAACACACTCCGGGCGGGACAGTCGTGTTTTTACCGAAACGGCTACCGCGTCGAAAGTTGCGATCTTTCATGCACCGTCCTGAATTTCAATACCGAACTCACCGAACGTCTGGTTCTGTGTGAAATCCAAAAATAGACCATTCACGTTTCGTCCGGAACACACTCCGGGCGGGAAAGTCGTGTTTTTACCAAAACGGCTACCGCGTCGAAAGTTGCGATCTTTCGGGCACCGTCACGAATTTCGATACCGAACTCACCGAACGTCTGGTTCTGTGTGAAATCCAAAAATAGACCATTATCGTTTCGTCCGGAACACACTCCGGGCGGGAAAGTCGTGTTTTTACCGAAACGGCTACCGCGTCGAAAGTTGCGATCTTTCGGGCACCGTCACGAATTTCGATACCGAACTCACCGAACGTCTGGTTCTGTGTGAAATCCAAAAATAGACCATTCACGTTCGTCCAGAACACACTCCGGGAGGGAAAGTCGTGTTTTTACCGAAACGGCTACCGCCTCGAAAGTTGTGATCTTTCAGGCACCGTCACGAATTTCGATACTGAACTCACCGAACGTCTGGTTCTGTGTGTAATCCAAAAA
Organism: Arctostaphylos glauca; assembly: GCA_019985065.2. Classification (NCBI taxonomy): domain Eukaryota; kingdom Viridiplantae; phylum Streptophyta; class Magnoliopsida; order Ericales; family Ericaceae; genus Arctostaphylos; species Arctostaphylos glauca. Next base: position 1,146,420 of record JAHSPW020000017.1, on the reverse strand, counting down.
TAGACCATTATCGTTTCATCCGGAACACACTCCGGGCAGGAAAATCGGGTTTTTACCGAAATGGCTACCGCGTCGAAAGTTGCGATCTATCGCGCACCGTCACGAATTTCGATACCGAACTCACCGAACGTCTGGTTCTGTGTGAAATCCAAAAATAGACAATTCACGTTTCGTCCAGAACACACTCCGGGAGGGAAAGTCGTGTTTTTACCGAAACGGCTACCGCGTCGAAAGTTGCGATCTTTCAGGCACCGTCACGAATTTCGATACCGAACTCACCGAACGTCTGGTTCTGTGTGTAATCCAAAAAGAGACAATTCAAGTTTCGTCCGGAACACACTCCGGGCGGGAAAGTCGTGTTTTTACCGAAACGGCTACCGCGTCGAAAGTTGCGATCTTTCGGGCACCGTCACGAATTTCGATACCGAACTCACCGAACGTCTGGTTCTGTGTGAAATCCAAAAATAGACCATTATCGTTTCGTCCAGAACACACTCCGGGCGGGAAAGTCGTGTTTTTACCGAAACGGCTACCGCGTCGAAAGTTGCGATCTTTCGGGCACCGTCCCGAGTTTCGATACCGAACTCACCGAACGTCTGGTTCTGTGTGAAATCCAAAAATAGACCATTATCGTTTCGTCCGGAACACACTCCGGGCGGGAAAGTCGTGTGTTTTACCGAAACAGCTACCGCGTCGAAAGTTGCGATCTTTCGGGCACCGTCACGAATTTCGATACCGAACTTGGCGAACGTCTGGTTCTGTGTGAAATCCAAAAATAGACCATTATCGTTTCGTCCGGAACAAACTCCGGGCGGGAAAGTCGTGTTTTTACGGAAACGGCTACCGCGTCGAAAGTTGCGATCTTTCGGGTACCGTCCCGAATTTCGATACCGAACTCACCGAACGTCTGGTTCTGTGTGAAATCCAAAAATAGACCATTCACATTTCGCCCGGAACACACTCCGGGCGGGAAAGTCGTATTTTTACCGAAACGGCTACCGCGTCGAAAGTTGCGATCTTTCGTGCACCGTCCCGAATTTTGATACCGAACTCACCGAACGTCTGGTTCTGTGTGAAATCCAAAAATAGACCATTCACGTTTCGTCCGGAACACTCTCCGGGCGGGAAAGTCGTGTTTTTACCAAAACGGTTACCGCGTCGAAAGTTGCGATCTTTCGGGCACCGTCACGAATTTCGATACCGAACTCACCGAACGTCTGGTTCTGTGTGAAATCCAAAAATAGACCATTCACGTTTCGTCCAGAACACACTCCGGGAGGGAAAGTCGTGTTTTTACCGAAACGGCTACCGCATCGAAAGTTGCGATCTTTCAGGCACCGTCACGAATTTCGATACTGAACTCACCGAACGTCTGGTTCTGTGTGTAATCCAAAAATAGACCATTATCGTTTCATCCGGAACACACTCCGGGCAGGAAAATCGTGTTTTTACCGAAATGGCTACCGCGTCGAAAGTTGCGATCTATCGCGCACCGTCACGAATTTCGATACCGAACTCACCGAACGTCTGGTTCTGTGTGAAATCCAAAAATAGACAATTCACGTTTCGTCCAGAACACACTCCGGGAGGGCAAGTCGTGTTTTTACCGAAACGGCTACCGCGTCGAAAGTTGCGATCTTTCAGGCACCGTCACGAATTTCGATACCGAACTCACCGAACGTCTGGTTCTGTGTGTAATCCAAAAAGAGACAATTCAAGTTTCGTCCGGAACACACTCCGGGCGGGAAAGTCGTGTTTTTACCGAAACGGCTACCGCGTCGAAAGTTGCGATCTTTCGGGCACCGTCCCGAATTTCGATACCGAACTCACCGAACGTCTGGTTCTGTGTGAAATCCAAAAATGGACCATTCGCGTTTCGTCCGGAACACACTCCGGGCGGGAAAGTCGTGTTTTTACCGAAACGGCTACCGCGTCGAAAGTTGCGATCTTTCGGGCACCGTCACGAATTTCGATACCGAACTCACCGAACGTCTGGTTCTGTGTGAAATCCAAAAATAGACCATTATCGTTTCGTCCGGAATACACTCCGGGCGGGAAAGTCGTGTTTTTACCGAAACGGCTACCGCGTCGAAAGTTGCGATCTTTCGGGCACCGTCACGAATTTCGATACCGAACTCACCGAACGTCTGGTTCTGTGTGTAATCCAAAAAGAGACAATTCAAGTTTCGTCCGGAACACACTCCGGGCAGGAAAGTCGTGTTTTTACCGAAACGGCTACCGCGTCGAAAGTTGCGATCTTTCAGGCACCGTCACGAATTTCGATACCGAACTCACCGAACGTCTGGTTCTGTGTGTAATCCAAAAAGAGACAATTCAAGTTTCGTCCGGAACACACTCCGGGCGGGAAAGTCGTGTTTTTACCGAAACGGCTACCGCGTCGAAAGTTGCGATCTTTCGGGCACCGTCCCGAATTTCGATACCGAACTCACCGAACGTCTGGTTCTGTGTGAAATCCAAAAATGGACCATTCGCGTTTCGTCCGGAACACACTCCGGGCGGGAAAGTCGTGTTTTTACCGAAACGGCTACCGCGTCGAAAGTTGCGATCTTTCGGGCACCGTCACGAATTTCGATACCGAACTCACCGAACGTCTGGTTCTGTGTGAAATCCAAAAATAGACCATTATCGTTTCGTCCGGAACACACTCCGGGCGGGAAAGTCGTGTTTTTACCAAAACGGCTACCGCGTCGAAAGTTGCGATCTTTCGGGCACCGTCACGAATTACGATACCGAACTCACCGAACGTCTGGTTCTGTGTGAAATCCAAAAATAGACCATTATCGTTTCGTCCGGAACACACTCCGGGCGGGAAAGTCGTGTTTTTACCGAAACGGCTACCGCGTCGAAAGTTGCGATCTTTCGGGCACCGTCACGAATTTCGATACCGAACTCACCGAACGTCTGGTTCTGTGTGAAATCCAAAAATAGACCATTATCGTTTCGTCCAGAACACACTCCGGGCGGGAAAGTCGTGTTTTTACCGAAACGGCTACCGCGTCGAAAGTTGCGATCTTTCGGGCACCGTCCCGAGTTTCGATACCGAACTCACCGAACGTCTGGTTCTGTGTGAAATCCAAAAATAGACCATTATCGTTTCGTCCGGAACACACTCCGGGCGGGAAAGTCGTGTGTTTTACCGAAACAGCTACCGCGTCGAAAGTTGCGATCTTTCGGGCACCGTCACGAATTTCGATACCGAACTTGGCGAACGTCTGGTTCTGTGTGAAATCCAAAAATAGACCATTATCGTTTCGTCCGGAACAAACTCCGGGCGGGAAAGTCGTGTTTTTACGGAAACGGCTACCGCGTCGAAAGTTGCGATCTTTCGGGCACCGTCCCGAATTTCGATACCGAACTCACCGAACGTCTGGTTCTGTGTGAAATCCAAAAATAGACCATTCACATTTCGCCCGGAACACACTCCGGGCGGGAAAGTCGTATTTTTACCGAAACGGCTACCGCGTCGAAAGTTGCGATCTTTCGTGCACCGTCCCGAATTTTGATACCGAACTCACCGAACGTCTGGTTCTGTGTGAAATCCAAAAATAGACCATTCACGTTTCGTCCGGAACACTCTCCGGGCGGGAAAGTCGTGTTTTTACCAAAACGGTTACCGCGTCGAAAGTTGCGATCTTTCGGGCACCGTCACGAATTTCGATACCGAACTCACCGAACGTCTGGTTCTGTGTGAAATCCAAAAATAGACCATTCACGTTTCGTCCAGAACACACTCCGGGAGGGAAAGTCGTGTTTTTACCGAAACGGCTACCGCATCGAAAGTTGCGATCTTTCAGGCACCGTCACGAATTTCGATACTGAACTCACCGAACGTCTGGTTCTGTGTGTAATCCAAAAATAGACCATTATCGTTTCATCCGGAACACACTCCGGGCAGGAAAATCGTGTTTTTACCGAAATGGCTACCGCGTCGAAAGTTGCGATCTATCGCGCACCGTCACGAATTTCGATACTGAACTCACCGTCACGAATTTCGATACTGAACTCACCGAACGTCTGGTTCTGTGTGTAATCCAAAAATAGACCATTATCGTTTCATCCGGAACACACTCCGGGCAGGAAAGTCGTGTTTTTACCGAAACGGCTACCGCGTCGAAAGTAGCGATCTTTCAGGCACCGTCACGAATTTCGATACCGAACTCACCGAACGTCTGGTTCTGTGTGTAATCCAAAAAGAGACAATTCAAGTTTCGTCCGGAACACACTCCGGGCGGGAAAGTCGTGTTTTTACCGAAACGGCTACCGCGTCGAAAGTTGCGATCTTTCGGGCACCGTCCCGAATTTCGATACCGAACTCACCGAACGTCTGGTTCTGTGTGAAATCCAAAAATGGACCATTCGCGTTTCGTCCGGAACACACTCCGGGCGGGAAAGTCGTGTTTTTACCGAAACGGCTACCGCGTCGAAAGTTGCGATCTTTCGGGCACCGTCACGAATTTCGATACCGAACTCACCGAACGTCTGGTTCTGTGTGAAATCCAAAAATAGACCATTATCGTTTCGTCCGGAATACACTCCGGGCGGGAAAGTCGTGTTTTTACCGAAACGGCTACCGCGTCGAAAGTTGCGATCTTTCGGGCACCGTCACGAATTTCGATACCGAACTCACCGAACGTCTGGTTCTGTGTGAAATCCAAAAATAGACCATTATCGTTTCGTCCGGAATACACTCCGGGCGGGAAAGTCGTGTTTTTACCGAAACGGCTACCGCGTCGAAAGTTGCGATCTTTCGGGCACCGTCACGAATTTCGATACCGAACTCACCGAACGTCTGGTTCTGTGTGTAATCCAAAAAGAGACAATTCAAGTTTCGTCCGGAACACACTCCGGGCAGGAAAGTCGTGTTTTTACCGAAACGGCTACCGCGTCGAAAGTTGCGATCTTTCAGGCACCGTCACGAATTTCGATACCGAACTCACCGAACGTCTGGTTCTGTGTGTAATCCAAAAAGAGACAATTCAAGTTTCGTCCGGAACACACTCCGGGCGGGAAAGTCATGTTTTTACCGAAACGGCTACCGCGTCGAAAGTTGCGATCTTTCGGGCACCGTCCCGAATTTCGATACCGAACTCACCGAACGTCTGGTTCTGTGTGAAATCCAAAAATGGACCATTCGCGTTTCGTCCGGAACACACTCCGGGCGGGAAAGTCGTGTTTTTACCGAAACGGCTACCGCGTCGAAAGTTGCGATCTTTCGGGCACCGTCACGAATTTCGATACCGAACTCACCGAACGTCTGGTTCTGTGTGAAATCCAAAAATAGACCATTATCGTTTCGTCCGGAACACACTCCGGGCGGGAAAGTCGTGTTTTTACCGAAACGGCTACCGCGTCGAAAGTTGCGATCTTTCGGGCACCGTCACGAATTTCGATACCGAACTCACCGAACGTCTGGTTCTGTGTGAAATCCAAAAATGGACCATTATTGTTTCGTCCGGAACACACTCCGGGCGGGAAAGTCGTGTTTTTACCGAAACGGCTACCGCGTGGGAAGTTGCGATCTTTCGGGGACCGTCCCGAATTTCGATACCGAACTCACCGAATGTCTGGTTCTGCGTGAAATCCAAAAATAGACCATTAACGTTTCGTCCGGATCACACTTCGGGCAGGAAAGTCATGTTTTTACCGAAACGGCTACCGCGTCGAAAGTTGCGATCTTTCGGGCACCGTCACGAATTTCGATACCGAACTCACTGAACGTCTGGTTCTGTGTGAAATCCAAAAATAGACCATTATCGTTTCGTCCGGAACACACTCCGGGCGGGAAAGTCGTGTTTTTACCGAAACGGCTACCGCGTCGAAAGTTGCGATCTTTCGGGCACCGTCCTCAATTTCGATACCGAACTCACCGAACGTCTGGTTCTGTGTGAAATCCAAAAATAGACCATTATCGTTTCGTCCGGAACACACTCCGGGCGGGAAAGTCGTGTTTTTACCGAAACGGCTACCGCGTCGAAAGTTGCGATCTTTGGGGCACCGTCACGAATTTCGATACCGAACTCACCGAACGTCTGGTTCTGTGTGAAATCCAAAAATAGACCATTATCGTTTCGTCCGGAACACAATCCGGGCGGGAAAGTCGTGTTTTTATCGAAACGGCTACCGCGTCGAAAGTTGCGACCTTTCGGGCACCGTCTCGAATTTCGACACCGAACTCACCGAACGTATGGTTCTGTGTGAAATCCAAAAAGAGACCATTCAAGTTTCGTCCGGAACACACTCTGGGCGGGAAAGTCGTGTTTTTACCGAAACGGCTACCGCGTGGAAAGTTGCGATCTTTCGGGCACCGTCCCGAATTTCGATACCGAACTCACCAAATGTTTGGTTCTGTGTGAAATCCAAAAATAGACCATTCACGTTTCGTCCGGAACACACTCCGGGCAGGAAAGTCATGTTTTTACCGAAACGGCTACCGCGTCGAAAGTTGCGATCTTTCGATCACCGTCACGAATTTCGATACCGAACTCACTGAACGTCTGGTTCTGTGTGAAATCCAAAAATAGACCATTATCGTTTCGTCCGGAACACACTCCGGGCGGGAAAGTCGTGTTTTTACCGAAACGGCTACCGCGTCGAAAGTTGCGATCTTTCGGGCACCGTCCCGAATTTCGATACCGAACTCACCGACCGTCTGGTTCTGTGTGAAATCCAAAAATAGACCATTCACGTTTCGTCCGGAACACACTCCGGGCGGGAAAGTCGTGTTTTTACCGAAACGGCTACCGCGTCGAAAGTTGCGATCTTTCGGGCACCGTCACGAATTTCGATACCGAACTCACCGAACGTCTGGTTCTGTGTGAAATCCAAAAATAGACCATTATCGTTTCGTCCGGAATACACTCCGGGCGGGAAAGTCGTGTTTTTACCGAAACGGCTACCGCGTCGAAAGTTGCGATCTTTCGGGCACCGTCACGAATTTCGATACCGAACTCACCGAACGTCTGGTTCTGTGTGAAATCCAAAAATAGACCATTATCGTTTCGTCCGGAATACACTCCGGGCGGGAAAGTCGTGTTTTTACCGAAACGGCTACCGCGTCGAAAGTTGCGATCTTTCGGGCACCGTCACGAATTTCGATACCGAACTCACCGAACGTCTGGTTCTGTGTGTAATCCAAAAAGAGACAATTCAAGTTTCGTCCGGAACACACTCCGGGCAGGAAAGTCGTGTTTTTACCGAAACGGCTACCGCGTCGAAAGTTGCGATCTTTCAGGCACCGTCACGAATTTCGATACCGAACTCACCGAACGTCTGGTTCTGTGTGTAATCCAAAAAGAGACAATTCAAGTTTCGTCCGGAACACACTCCGGGCGGGAAAGTCGTGTTTTTACCGAAACGGCTACCGCGTCGAAAGTTGCGATCTTTCGGGCACCGTCCCGAATTTCGATACCGAACTCACCGAACGTCTGGTTCTGTGTGAAATCCAAAAATGGACCATTCGCGTTTCGTCCGGAACACACTCCGGGCGGGAAAGTCGTGTTTTTACCGAAACGGCTACCGCGTCGAAAGTTGCGATCTTTCGGGCACCGTCACGAATTTCGATACCGAACTCACCGAACGTCTGGTTCTGTGTGAAATCCAAAAATAGACCATTATCGTTTCGTCCGGAACACACTCCGGGCGGGAAAGTCGTGTTTTTACCGAAACGGCTACCGCGTCGAAAGTTGCGATCTTTCGGGCACCGTCACGAATTTCGATACCGAACTCACCGAACGTCTGGTTCTGTGTGAAATCCAAAAATGGACCATTATTGTTTCGTCCGGAACACACTCCGGGCGGGAAAGTCGTGTTTTTACCGAAACGGCTACCGCGTGGGAAGTTGCGATCTTTCGGGGACCGTCCCGAATTTCGATACCGAACTCACCGAATGTCTGGTTCTGCGTGAAATCCAAAAATAGACCATTAACGTTTCGTCCGGATCACACTTCGGGCAGGAAAGTCATGTTTTTACCGAAACGGCTACCGCGTCGAAAGTTGCGATCTTTCGGGCACCGTCCTCAATTTCGATACCGAACTCACCGAACGTCTGGTTCTGTGTGAAATCCAAAAATAGACCATTATCGTTTCGTCCGGAACACACTCCGGGCGGGAAAGTCGTGTTTTTACCGAAACGGCTACCGCGTCGAAAGTTGCGATCTTTGGGGCACCGTCACGAATTTCGATACCGAACTCACCGAACGTCTGGTTCTGTGTGAAATCCAAAAATAGACCATTATCGTTTCGTCCGGAACACAATCCGGGCGGGAAAGTCGTGTTTTTATCGAAACGGCTACCGCGTCGAAAGTTGCGACCTTTCGGGCACCGTCTCGAATTTCGACACCGAACTCACCGAACGTATGGTTCTGTGTGAAATCCAAAAAGAGACCATTCAAGTTTCGTCCGGAACACACTCTGGGCGGGAAAGTCGTGTTTTTACCGAAACGGCTACCGCGTGGAAAGTTGCGATCTTTCGGGCACCGTCCCGAATTTCGATACCGAACTCACCAAATGTTTGGTTCTGTGTGAAATCCAAAAATAGACCATTCACGTTTCGTCCGGAACACACTCCGGGCAGGAAAGTCATGTTTTTACCGAAACGGCTACCGCGTCGAAAGTTGCGATCTTTCGATCACCGTCACGAATTTCGATACCGAACTCACTGAACGTCTGGTTCTGTGTGAAATCCAAAAATAGACCATTATCGTTTCGTCCGGAACACACTCCGGGCGGGAAAGTCGTGTTTTTACCGAAACGGCTACCGCGTCGAAAGTTGCGATCTTTCGGGCACCGTCCCGAATTTCGATACCGAACTCACCGACCGTCTGGTTCTGTGTGAAATCCAAAAATAGACCATTCACGTTTCGTCCGGAACACACTCCGGGCGGGAAAGTCGTGTTTTTACCAAAATGGCTACCACGTCGAAAGTTGCGATCTTTCGGGTACCGTCACGAATTTCGATACCGAACTTGCTGAACGTCTGGTTCTGTGTGAAATCCAAAAATAGACCATTCACGTTTCGTCCGGAAAACACTCCGGGCGGGAAAGTCGTGTTTTTACCGAAACGGCTACCGCGTCGAAAGTTGCGATCTTTCGGGCACCGTCCCGAATTTCGATACCGAACTCACCGAACGTCTGGTTCTGTGTGAAATCCAAAAATAGACCATTCACATTTCGCCCGGAACACACTCCGGGCGGGACAGTCGTGTTTTTACCGAAACGGCTACCGCGTCGAAAGTTGCGATCTTTCGTGCACCGTCCCGAATTTCGATACCGAACTCACCGAACGTCTGGTTCTGTGTGAAATCCAAAAATAGACCATTCACGTTTCGTCCGGAACACACTCCGGGCGGGAAAGTCGTGTTTTTACCAAAACGGCTACCGCGTCGAAAGTTGCGATCTTTCGGGCACCGTCACGAATTTCGATACCGAACTCACCGAACGTCTGGTTCTGTGTGAAATCCAAAAATAGACCATTCACGTTTCGTCCAGAACACACTCCGGGAGGGAAAGTCGTGTTTTTACCGAAACGGGTACCGCGTCGAAAGTTGCGATCTTTGGGGCACCGTCACGAATTTCGATACCGAACTCAACGAACGTCTGGTTCTGTGTGTAATCCAAAAATAGACCATTATCGTTTCGTCCGGAACACAATCCGGGCGGGAAAGTCGTGTTTTTACCGAAACGGCTACCGCGTCGAAAGTTGCGACCTTTCGGGCACCGTCTCGAATTTCGACACCGAACTCACCGAACGTATGGTTCTGTGTGAAATCCAAAAAGAGACCATTCAAGTTTCGTCCGGAACACACTCTGGGCGGGAAAGTCGTGTTTTTACCGAAACGGCTACCGCGTGGAAAGTTGCGATCTTTCGGGCACCGTCCCGAATTTCGATACCGAACTCACCGAATGTTTGGTTCTGTGTGAAATCCAAAAATAGACCATTCACGTTTCGTCCGGAACACACTCCGGGCAGGAAAGTCATGTTTTTACCGAAACGGCTACCGCGTCGAAAGTTGCGATCTTTCGATCACCGTCACGAATTTCGATACCGAACTCACTGAACGTCTGGTTCTGTGTGAAATCCAAAAATAGACCATTATCGTTTCGTCCGGAACACACTCCGGGCGGGAAAGTCGTGTTTTTACCGAAACGGCTACCGCGTCGAAAGTTGCGATCTTTCGGGCACCGTCCTCAATTTCGATACCGAACTCACCGAACGTCTGGTTCTGTGTGAAATCCAAAAATAGACCATTATCGTTTCGTCCGGAACACACTCCGGGCGGGAAAGTCGTGTTTTTACCGAAACGGCTACCGCGTCGAAAGTTGCGATCTTTGGGGCACCGTCACGAATTTCGATACCGAACTCACCGAACGTCTGGTTCTGTGTGAAATCCAAAAATAGACCATTATCGTTTCGTCCGGAACACAATCCGGGCGGGAAAGTCGTGTTTTTATCGAAACGGCTACCGCGTCGAAAGTTGCGACCTTTCGGGCACCGTCTCGAATTTCGACACCGAACTCACCGAACGTATGGTTCTGTGTGAAATCCAAAAAGAGACCATTCAAGTTTCGTCCGGAACACACTCTGGGCGGGAAAGTCGTGTTTTTACCGAAACGGCTACCGCGTGGAAAGTTGCGATCTTTCGGGCACCGTCCCGAATTTCGATACCGAACTCACCGAATGTTTGGTTCTGTGTGAAATCCAAAAATAGACCATTCACGTTTCGTCCGGAACACACTCCGGGCAGGAAAGTCATGTTTTTACCGAAACGGCTACCGCGTCGAAAGTTGCGATCTTTCGATCACCGTCACGAATTTCGATACCGAACTCACTGAACGTCTGGTTCTGTGTGAAATCCAAAAATAGACCATTATCGTTTCGTCCGGAACACACTCCGGGCGGGAAAGTCGTGTTTTTACCGAAACGGCTACCGCGTCGAAAGTTGCGATCTTTCGGGCACCGTCCCGAATTTCGATACCGAACTCACCGACCGTCTGGTTCTGTGTGAAATCCAAAAATAGACCATTCACGTTTCGTCCGGAACACACTCCGGGCGGGAAAGTCGTGTTTTTACCAAAATGGCTACCGCGTCGAAAGTTGCGATCTTTCGGGTACCGTCACGAATTTCGATACCGAACTTGCTGAACGTCTGGTTCTGTGTGAAATCCAAAAATAGACCATTCACGTTTCGTCCGGAACACACTCCGGGCGGGAAAGTCGTGTTTTTACCGAAACGGCTACCGCGTCGAAAGTTGCGATCTTTCGGGCACCGTCCCGAATTTCGATACCGAACTCACCGAACGTCTGGTTCTGTGTGAAATCCAAAAATAGACCATTCACATTTCGCCCGGAACACACTCCGGGCGGGACAGTCGTGTTTTTACCGAAACGGCTACCGCGTCGAAAGTTGCGATCTTTCGTGCACCGTCCCGAATTTCGATACCGAACTCACCGAACGTCTGGTTCTGTGTGAAATCCAAAAATAGACCATTCACGTTTCGTCCGGAACACACTCCGGGCGGGAAAGTCGTGTTTTTACCAAAACGGCTACCGCGTCGAAAGTTGCGATCTTTCGGGCACCGTCACGAATTTCGATACCGAACTCACCGAACGTCTGGTTCTGTGTGAAATCCAAAAATAGACCATTCACGTTTCGTCCAGAACACACTCCGGGAGGGAAAGTCGTGTTTTTACCGAAACGGGTACCGCGTCGAAAGTTGCGATCTTTCAGGCACCGTCACGAATTTCGATACCGAACTCACCAAACGTCTGGTTCTGTGTGTAATCCAAAAATAGACCATTATCGTTTCGTCCGGAACACAATCCGGGCGGGAAAGTCGTGTTTTTACCGAAACGGCTACCGCGTCGAAAGTTGCGACCTTTCGGGCACCGTCTCGAATTTCGACACCGAACTCACCGAACGTATGGTTCTGTGTGAAATCCAAAAAGAGACCATTCAAGTTTCGTCCGGAACACACTCTGGGCAGGAAAGTCGTGTTTTTACCGAAACGGCTACCGCGTGGAAAGTTGCGATCTTTCGGGCACCGTCCCGAATTTCGATACCGAACTCACCGAATGTTTGGTTCTGTGTGAAATCCAAAAATAGACCATTCACGTTTCGTCCGGAACACACTCCGGGCAGGAAAGTCATGTTTTTACCGAAACGGCTACCGCGTCGAAAGTTGCGATCTTTCGATCACCGTCACGAATTTCGATACCGAACTCACTGAACGTCTGGTTCTGTGTGAAATCCAAAAATAGACCATTATCGTTTCGTCCGGAACACACTCCGGGCGGGAAAGTCGTGTTTTTACCGAAACGGCTACTGCGTCGAAAGTTGCGATCTTTCGGGCACCGTCCCGAATTTCGATACCGAACTCACCGAACGTCTGGTTCTGTATGAAATCCAAAAATAGACCATTCACGTTTCGTCCGGAACACACTTCGGGCGGGAAAGTCGTGTTTTTACCAAAATGGCTACCGCGTCGAAAGTTGCGATCTTTCGGGCACCGTCACGAATTTCGATACCGAACTTGCCGAACGTCTGGTTCTGTGTGAAATCCAAAAATAGACCATTCACGTTTCGTCCGGAACACACTCCGGGCGGGAAAGTCGTGTTTTTACCGAAACGGCTACCGCGTCGAAAGTTGCGATCTTTCGTGCACCGTCCCGAATTTCGATACCGAACTCACCGAACGTCTGGTTCTGTGTGAAATCCAAAAATAGACCATTCACGTTTCGTCCGGAACACACTCCGGGCGGGAAAGTCGTGTTTTTACCAAAACGGCTACCGCGTCGAAAGTTGCGATCTTTCGGGCACCGTCACGAATTTCGATACCGAACTCACCGAACGTCTGGTTCTGTGTGAAATCCAAAAATAGACCATTCACGTTTCGTCCAGAACACACTCCGGGAGGGAAAGTCGTGTTTTTACCGAAACGGCTACCGCGTCGAAAGTTGCGATCTTTCAGGCACCGTCACGAATTTCGATACCGAACTCACCGAACGTCTGGTTCTGTGTGTAATCCAAAAATAGACCATTATCGTTTCATCCGGAACACACTTCGGGCAGGAAAATCGTGTTTTTACCGAAATGGCTATCGCGTCGAAAGTTGCGATCTATCGCGCACCGTCACGAATTTCGATACCGAACTCACCGAACGTCTGGTTCTGTGTGAAATCCAAAAATAGACAATTCACGTTTCGTCCGGAACACACTCCGGGCGGGAAAGTCGTGTTTTTACCGAAACGGCTACCGCGTCGAAAGTTGCGATCTTTCGGGCACCGTCCCGAATTTCGATACCGAACTCACCGAACGTCTGGTTCTGTGTGAAATCCAAAAATAGACCATTCACGTTTCGTCCGGAACACACTCCGGGCGGGAAAAGTCGTGTTTTTACCAAAATGGCTACCGCGTCGAAAGTTGCGATCTTTCGGGTACCGTCACGAATTTCGATACCGAACTTGCTGAACGTTTGGTTCTGTGTGAAATCCAAAAATAGACCATTCACGTTTCGTCCGGAACACACTCCGGGCGGGAAAGTCGTGTTTTTACCGAAACGGCTACCGCGTCGAAAGTTGCGATCTTTCGGGCACCGTCCCGAATTTCGATACCGAACTCACCGAACGTCTGGTTCTGTGTGAAATCCAAAAATAGACCATTCACATTTCGCCCGGAACACACTCCGGGCGGGAAAGTCGTGTTTTTACCGAAACGGTTACCGCGTCGAAAGTTGCGATCTTTCGTGCACCGTCCCGAATTTCGATACCGAACTCACCGAACGTCTGGTTCTGTGTGAAATCCAAAAATAGACCATTCACGTTTCGTCCGGAACACACTCCGGGCGGGAAAGTCGTGTTTTTACCAAAACGGCTACCGCGTCGAAAGTTGCGATCTTTCGGGCACCGTCACGAATTTCGATACCGAACTCACCGAACGTCTGGTTCTGTGTGAAATCCAAAAATAGACCATTCACGTTTCGTCCAGAACACACTCCGGGAGGGAAAGTCGTGTTTTTACCGAAACGGGTACCGCGTCGAAAGTTGCGATCTTTCAGGCACCGTCACGAATTTCGATACCGAACTCACCGAACGTCTGGTTCTGTGTGTAATCCAAAAATAGACCATTATCGTTTCGTCCGGAACACAATCCGGGCGGGAAAGTCGTGTTTTTACCGAAACGGCTACCGCGTCGAAAGTTGCGACCTTTCGGGCACCGTCTCGAATTTCGACACCGAACTCACCGAACGTATGGTTCTGTGTGAAATCCAAAAAGAGACCATTCAAGTTTCGTCCGGAACACACTCTGGGCGGGAAAGTCGTGTTTTTACCGAAACGGCTACCGCGTGGAAAGTTGCGATCTTTCGGGCACCGTCCCGAATTTCGATACCGAACTCACCGAATGTTTGGTTCTGTGTGAAATCCAAAAATAGACCATTCACGTTTCGTCCGGAACACACTCCGGGCAGGAAAGTCATGTTTTTACCGAAACGGCTACCGCGTCGAAAGTTGCGATCTTTCGATCACCGTCCCGAATTTCGATACCGAACTCACTGAACGTCTGGTTCTGTGTGAAATCCAAAAATAGACCATTATCGTTTCGTCCGGAACACACTCCGGGCGGGAAAGTCGTGTTTTTACCGAAACGGCTACCGCGTCGAAAGTTGCGATCTTTCGGGCACCGTCCCAAATTTCGATACCGAACTCACCGAACGTCTGGTTCTGTGTGAAATCCAAAAATAGACCATTCACGTTTCGTCCGGAACACACTCCGGGCGAGAAAGTCGTGTTTTTACCAAAATGGCTACCGCGTCGAAAGTTGCGATCTTTCGGGCACCGTCACGAATTTCGATACCGAACTTGCCGAACGTCTGGTTCTGTGTGAAATCCAAAAATAGACCATTCACGTTTCGTCCGGAACACACTCCGGGCGGGAAAGTCGTGTTTTTACCGAAACGGCTACCGCGTCGAAAGTTGCGATCTTTCGGGCACCGTCCCGAATTTCGATACCGAACTCACCGAACGTCTGGTTCTGTGTGAAATCCAAAAATAGACCATTCACATTTCGCCCGGAACACACTCCGGGCGGGAAAGTCGTGTTTTTACCGAAACGGCTACCGCGTCGAAAGTTGCGATCTTTCGTGCACCGTCCCGAATTTTGATACCGAACTCACCGAACGTCTGGTTCTGTGTGAAATCCAAAAATAGACCATTCACGTTTCGTCCGGAACACACTCCGGGCGGGAAAGTCGTGTTTTTACCAAAACGGCTACCACGTCGAAAGTTGCGATCTTTCGGGCACCGTCACGAATTTCGATACCGAACTCACCGAACGTCTGGTTCTGTGTGAAATCCAAAAATAGACCATTCACGTTTCGTCCAGAACACACTCCGGGAGGGAAAGTCGTGTTTTTACCGAAACGGCTACCGCGTCGAAAGTTGCGATCTTTCAGGCACCGTCACGAATTTCGATACTGAACTCACCGAACGTCTGGTTCTGTGTGTAATCCAAAAATAGACCATTATCGTTTCATCCGGAACACACTCCGGGCAGGAAAATCGTGTTTTTACCGAAATGGCTACCGCGTCGAAAGTTGCGATCTACCGCGCACCGTCACGAATTTCGATACCGAACTCACCGAACATCTGGTTCTGTGTGAAATCCAAAAATAGACAATTCACGTTTCGTCCAGAACACACTCCGGGAGGGAAAGTCGTGTTTTTACCGAAACGGCTACCGCGTCGAAAGTTGCGATCTTTCAGGCACCGTCACGAATTTCGATACCGAACTCACCGAACGTCTGGTTCTGTGTGTAATCCAAAAAGAGACAATTCACGTTTCGTCCGGAACACACTCCGGGCGGGAATGTCGTGTTTTTACCGAAACGGCTACCGCGTCGAAAGTTGCGATCTTTCGGGCACCGTCCCGAATTTCGATACATCCAAAAATAGACCATTATCGTTTCGTCCGGAACACACTCCGGGCGGGAAAGTCGTGTTTTTACCGAAACGGCTACCGCGTCGAAAGTTGCGACCTTTCGGGCACCGTCTCGAATTTCGACACCGAACTCACCGAACGTATGGTTCTGTGTGAAATCCAAAAAGAGACCATTCAAGTTTCGTCCGGAACACACTCTGGGCGGGAAAGTCGTGTTTTTACCGAAACGGCTACCGCGTGGAAAGTTGCGATCTTTCGGGCACCGTCCCGAATTTCGATACCGAACTCACCGAATGTTTGGTTCTGTGTGAAATCCAAAAATAGACCATTCACGTTTCGTCCGGAACACACTCCGGGCAGGAAAGTCATGTTTTTACCGAAACGGCTACCGCGTCGAAAGTTGCAATCTTTCGATCACCGTCCCGAATTTCGATACCGAACTCACTGAACGTCTGGTTCTGTGTGAAATCCAAAAATAGACCATTATCGTTTCGTCCGGAACACACTCCGGGCGGGAAAGTCGTGTTTTTACCGAAACGGCTACCGCGTCGAAAGTTGCGATCTTTCGGGCACCGTCCCAAATTTCGATACCGAACTCACCGAACGTCTGGTTCTGTGTGAAATCCAAAAATAGACCATTCACGTTTCGTCCGGAACACACTCCGGGCGAGAAAGTCGTGTTTTTACCAAAATGGCTACCGCGTCGAAAGTTGCGATCTTTCGGGCACCGTCACGAATTTCGATACCGAACTTGCCGAACGTCTGGTTCTGTGTGAAATCCAAAAATAGACCATTCACGTTTCGTCCGGAACACACTCCGGGCGGGAAAGTCGTGTTTTTACCGAAACGGCTACCGCGTCGAAAGTTGCGATCTTTCGGGCACCGTCCCGAATTTCGATACCGAACTCACCGAACGTCTGGTTCTGTGTGAAATCCAAAAATAGACCATTCACATTTCGCCCGGAACACACTCCGGGCGGGAAAGTCGTGTTTTTACCGAAACGGCTACCGCGTCGAAAGTTGCGATCTTTCGTGCACCGTCCCGAATTTCGATACCGAACTCACCGAACGTCTGGTTCTGTGTGAAATCCAAAAATAGACCATTCACGTTTCGTCCGGAACACACTCCGGGCGGGAATGTCGTGTTTTTACCAAAACGGCTACCACGTCGAAAGTTGCGATCTTTCGGGCACCGTCACGAATTTCGATACCGAACTCACCGAACGTCTGGTTCTGTGTGAAATCCAAAAATAGACCATTCACGTTTCGTCCAGAACACACTCCGGGAGGGAAAGTCGTGTTTTTACCGAAACGGCTACCGCGTCGAAAGTTGCGATCTTTCAGGCACCGTCACGAATTTCGATACCGAACTCACCGAACGTCTGGTTCTGTGTGTAATCCAAAAATAGACCATTATCGTTTCATCCGGAACACACTCCGGGCAGGAAAATCGTGTTTTTACCGAAATGGCTACCGCGTCGAAAGTTGCGATCTACCGCGCACCGTCAAGAATTTCGATACCGAACTCACCGAACATCTGGTTCTGTGTGAAATCCAAAAATAGACAATTCACGTTTCGTCCAGAACACACTCCGGGAGGGAAAGTCGTGTTTTTACCGAAACGGCTACCGCGTCGAAAGTTGCGATCTTTCAGGCACCGTCACGAATTTCGATACCGAACTCACCGAACGTCTGGTTCTGTGTGTAATCCAAAAAGAGACAATTCACGTTTCGTCCGGAACACACTCCGGGCGGGAATGTCGTGTTTTTACCGAAACGGCTACCGCGTCGAAAGTTGCGATCTTTCGGGCACCGTCCCGAATTTCGATACATCCAAAAATAGACCATTATCGTTTCGTCCGGAACACACTCCGGGCGGGAAAGTCGTGTTTTTACCGAAACGGCTACCGCGTCGAAAGTTGCGATCTTTCGGGCACCGTCACGAATTTCGATACCGAACTCACCGAACGTCTGGTTCTATGTGAAATCCAAAAATAGACCATTATCGTTTCGTCCGGAACACACTCCGGGCGGGAAAGTCGTGTTTTTACCGAAACGGCTACCGCGTCGAAAGTTGCGATCTTTCGGGCACCGTCACGAATTTCGATACCGAACTCACCGAACGTCTGGTTCTGTGTGAAATCCAAAAATAGACCATTATCGTTTCGTCTGGAACACAATCCGGGCAGGAAAGTCGTGTTTTTACCGAAACGGCTACCGCGTCGAAAGTTGCGACCTTTCGGGCACCGTCTCGAATTTCGACACCGAACTCACCGAACGTATGGTTCTGTGTGAAATCCAAAAAGAGACCATTCAAGTTTCGTCCGGAACACACTCTGGGCGGGAAAGTCGTGTTTTTACCGAAACGGCTACCGCGTGGAAAGTTGCGATCTTTCGGGCACCGTCCCGAATTTCGATACCGAACTCACCGAATGTTTGGTTCTGTGTGAAATCCAAAAATAGACCATTCACGTTTCGTCCGGAACACACTCCGGGCAGGAAAGTCATGTTTTTACCGAAACGGCTACCGCGTCGAAAGTTGCGATCTTTCGATCACCGTCCCGAATTTCGATACCGAACTCACTGAACGTCTGGTTCTGTGTGAAATCCAAAAATAGACCATTATCGTTTCGTCCGGAACACACTCCGGGCGGGAAAGTCGTGTTTTTACCGAAACGGCTACCGCGTCGAAAGTTGCGATCTTTCGGGCACCGTCCCAAATTTCGATACCGAACTCACCGAACGTCTGGTTCTGTGTGAAATCCAAAAATAGACCATTCACGTTTCGTCCGGAACACACTCCGGGCGAGAAAGTCGTGTTTTTACCAAAATGGCTACCGCGTCGAAAGTTGCGATCTTTCGGGCACCGTCACGAATTTCGATACCGAACTTGCCGAACGTCTGGTTCTGTGTGAAATCCAAAAATAGACCATTCACGTTTCGTCCGGAACACACTCCGGGCGGGAA